>JZKD02S2037797.1:334135-356064 GCA_000966675.3 Picea glauca | reverse complement strand
AGGGGATATATATATTACAATATATTACAATATTACAATGTAATAGTAATGCCATATTACAATGTAATATGGAATTACCATATTACATTGTAATATGGCATACAATATGGTATACCATATTTCATTTAATTTTTTTTTTTTAAACCTAAATTCATCATCTCAATATCGATGCAAGTTCGTCAGAAATATTTTACTATTTTACCACAACCGTTTCTATAGCGATGAAACTTCGTCGCAATTTGCCACAAATATTCGTCGCATATATAGCATGTGCATCGTAAATTTGGTTTTGAGATATTTCACTCGTCGATATTACCACGGATTTTCATCGTAAGTTGCGACGAACTTTCATTGCATGTTCAACAACTGCGTCGTAAGTTATTGTCTTGGCATAACTTTTCGTCCCAATTGCGACAAAGTTTCATCGTAATTGCCACATTTCTTCATTGTTATTGTGATGATAGTTCGTCATAATTGAGATGATGCATAGAGTTAACCGATATTGAAGGTGGTGACACATGGAGAGATAATTTCGTCGATGTTTCCATGCACACTTGGATAGTGGATATAGCGACAAAATTATTCCAACAAAAAAAAATATCGACTTTCGTGGAAATTGCGACGGATAAGTGTGGCAATATCAACGAAAAACCGTCGCAAATTTTCTCATATGTACTAGTGAGTTATACAATAACTCCTTAAATAATAGGATAACCTCCTAAAAGTCACCAAATACATTCATACATCACAATTCACATCTCCTCAATAATGAATACATAATTTCCATATATACCTATTCACACTGACACATGAGGCCCCTTTACTATTAGGTCAATGATATTACATATATATATACACATTATTGTACATTTATCCCCATATATTCCCCCCCTAGGGTCATATCATGTACATTTAACCTTATATATTCCCCCTATTGGCACAGGGGCAGACCCAGGGTTCAACGCTACAAGAGCGCACCAACAAAGCCCTAACTACCGGCCCTTTCGGAAACACCTATGAAGTAGATGAAGTCTCACCCGAGGTAGAGGCAGGGGTGGTTGCAAGACTCAGGTGTCTGCAACCTTAGCTGGGACACAGATCTGTGATTATACAGCTTAATAGGGCACTTATCACTGTTAGTTCCTCAAGATACATTCCATAACCACTTCTCTTATAAGACAGAGCTTCGTAGGATTCACACTAATATATAGTATTCAAGCACTTATCAATGACAAGCTAGATCAAATCCAGTATATCAGAACTAAGCATCTTCATACACATCAAATCTAACATTCATACACATCTAGGAGCACAAAGTATAAGAAGATATTCCTACAAATATCAAAGCACTTAGAAGAAGAAGAAGTAAACACATGGAATCAAAGCACAAAGCATCACACACAGATTTATGTGGTTTACGCCCATCCTAGGGCTACGTCCACCAACTCTTCTTCTCTATTATCTTGGTCAAGAAGTTACAACACAGAGCCTCAACAATCCTTACTCCACACAAGACAAAATATTTGTGCAACTCACTAGATCCTTCTTCCTTGCGCTTCAGCACAAAGCCTTTCACAACCTCCTACAACAACTTGCACTTAGCTCTGCAAGTCTCTTACAATCATGCATAGAGAATTTACAATCCACATCCGATCACATAGATCTAATTACTAGAACTAAGCCATTGGCTCTCTTCTACCTTTCCTAGCCATCTATTTATACAAAAGTGGGCCTAAGCGTGGGTAAACCCACGAGCCGACATCCCTTTCCCATTACATTAACCCAAACCCTAAAAAGGGGCCCAAAAGTGGACCGAGATCCCATGATCTCTGCTTCGTCTTGCGTGCTTCCTTTGATAGACTTTCGAAGTCCCAAAAATGGTCAAATATGACCAAGTATCTCCCAAAACTTGGTCAAGGGCCAACAGGCCCCCAAAACTCACATGTGAGTCATCCCAAGTCACTCAGGTCTGATCAATTATGCTTTGAATGCCTCGAGCTTGGTGCGAGATGCTTCGACCTGCTGCATTGCAACTGCTTCTTGCTCGGTGAACTCTTGGATTAGTGTGAGATTCACTGACCCTTCTAGGCATTGCTGTGATGAATTCACGACCTGTTCCAGCTCTATTCCTTGGTTCTCAGTCTCTATAAATAGCTGACATACCTTATCCTGCAAAGGTTGAAGTTGTTGAGTTACTTCCATTACCTTGCTTTGGATTATATGGATCTTTTGTTGTGCTATGTGTTGCTTGGAAGACCATTTCATTTTCTCTATGGGTGATAGGGCCTTCAGCTACAGCTGTAGATTTTCGGCTTCATGCTTCGCCTCCTAGAGATGCAACTCCATTTTGTGTAATTCAGAATTCTCAGTTAGGTTCTCATGTATCTGTGCACTTCTGCTACTTAATTGTTTGCATTCCTCAGTGAGTGCTTTAATCCTTTCTACTATGCTCCAGGAAGTCATTTCTCATTGGTCACACTCTTCTTGCGGGATACTCGGTATGGTCTAAATCTCTAATTCTACAACTCTTTATTGAAGTTACTGAAAAAATTCAGCAAGCTTCGTCACTTGGCATTCTAAGGGTTCTTTTTCTTTCTGCTCTAAGCCGGTCATAGAGTGAAATTCTCTGTTGACTACTTCTTTGATTTTGATCTTCTTCGCAAGAAGTTGCTCCTTTTATTTTTGGATATTCACTCTGTCTTCTTCCAATATTGCTTGGAGAGTGTCCATCTCTTATTGTGCAACTCAGTGCTGCTAGATGATTTCTTCATGTGCTTGCTTTAAGGCCTGGGTGGCTTGCATGGTTTCTTCTTGTGTTTTCCAAAGGCGTTCTTCGACTGTGGCAACAATCTTGCAGAGTTGAACTAGTTCATCTCCCTCTTCTATTGTTCCTTCTGGCAGGGGCATAGTGGAGACTGTGTGACTAGACTAAAGTGCCTGCTGCACTCCTTAGATCTTGCTCTCAATTATGTTGTACATTGTCTCTTGCTTGGCTTCCTGCTTTTCTGTTATTTCTTTTATAGCTTCGTTCATAGTGGCAATGAGGAAATTGAAGTCATCTGGGGTGAGCATGGTCTTCATCTTGGTTACAAGGGTTCTAGGTTTCGTCCGGGAGGAATGTTTCAGAGGTGAAACCTTCCTTTTCTTCGATGAGTCTTCTTCGTCTTCTGGCCTTTGTTCTACTTCTCCATCATTACCTTCTTGCTCGGGTGTAATGGATGCGGTCCTTACATATCTATTTTCTATATCTTGTATTTCCTCATCCTTCTTCGTCTTCGTTGTTTGATTCATCTTACTGGGCCCCAATGTATAATACGCAGCTTCTGGGCTGTCGATGTCGGACAATTATGTGGTGTATGCTGAAATAAGGAGGTCTACCGACCATTCCTTGGTGATTTCCTCCAGGTCTTCTTCTGTCATCTTATAATAAGACTGTAACTACTCTTTGTTCTCATCAGCATGTGTTGTTATGTATATGAAGTGGCGGTCCACACTAAACTTCATTAAGGGCCTGAACCTGAAGAGGGTATTCAGGGTTATCCAAGGCTCGGACCGGATGGCGCGCTTCAACTGATTGTAGTAGGCATGGAATATGGCATTGGATTGCTATTGTTTTCTCATATCATTTGAGTACCATAACTTACTAAACTTCGTGGCTAAGGGCTCAAAAGGGTCGAGATCTGGGAAGGTTGCATCTTCCGATAGCTCCCATGCAACGAAATCTATAAGTATCAAGAGCTAGCTAAAATGGAATTCATGCCCCTAATCCTGGGCTTCTCTGCAGTCGATCTCTAGTTGATTCACTAGGTACTTCACCCAGTTCATCTGTAGTCCCTCGGTGCACTTTCCTACGAGGTCAACTACAAAGTTGGATACTTGTGTGGGTCCGCTCTGAATAGAGGATACCTTGTAGACGCATGCTCCTTTCTCAACATCACCATAAGCTTCTTTGATATTTTGAGAAAGAGCACGGTTTGCGGTCTTTCCAGGATAGTAGTCATGGGGATCAAGGCCCTGCATGCTGAGACCTGTGATCCTATTGATCAGTGTTGTATCAAATGTGATGCGGTGATTAAACCATAGGTATCCTCCATAGTAGCTCGTCAGGAGTAGCTTAAAACAGGCATTGACTTCTTGGTGACGTCCAAAATGTGGGATCTTCATGGCGTTCAACAGAGTGGACTGCATCAGGTTCATAGTCCATTGTTGAGGGATGATCTTCGAGTTCTTTCCCTTGGTTTGGGTTAGGTACTTGTATGGGGATAGTGTGTTGTAGAATTTACGATCCCCCGGGTTGAAGTCACTAATGTTCAATGCTGCAATCTTGTCTTGATCTGTGTGGACTGTGAGTACCCCTTTCGGCAAGTACACGGTGACTAGAGTGTACTCGAAGTCTGTAGGCACGTTGTCTCTATTGATCGCACCACTCAGAGGTGGTATGTAAGTAGGTAGGATGGATGGAACCAACCTTGCATTGGCCATATCATCTTTATGTTTAGTTCTATGTTCTACACCGGCTCGAGATGTTCCTACTCGAGCAATCGACAAGGAGGCTTGCACTCCTCTCGTTGATGATGCCTGTAAACCTATAGACAACCCTCGTTCTGACATGACTCTTTTGGTTCTGAGGCTAGTGAGTACCTCTCTTGCAGATTCTTCGGCTACACTAAATCCATCGGACATACGCACTCAGAAAGAAAAATTAGTCAAGGTTCACAATCACAATGATCTCAGATATTGTACTAGGATGACCAACTAGATCACAATGACCACTGTATACAACTACTATTCGATGGGCTTCTAATTATCAGTTGCAAAAAGTGTTCTTCATGCATGGCGCGATGAACTAAATAAGAAATTTGGCAATGGTCTGTTTGCAACGGTCATGAAGCTTCCATTAACGTTGATATGTCCATTATGGTGCGGTCCAAGAGTTTAGTGATGATCCTTTAATGCTTTTATGTTCATTTGGGGAGGAATTCGAATGGGTATATCGGTCCAACGACTATATCACTTCGTCACATTGAAGTTCCATAGGTCATTTTTCTAATATCTCGGTGAAGCTCCCATTCTGCAAGTTTTCTTTCTGCGATGTTCTATCTGGAATCTTTTGCAACTGTTCAATCTTTGCCTTCTTCTTACTTAACTTTCTAGCTTTCTTTCCAGTGAGCTTCGTCTAATTAGTTCTTTTTCTGATCTAGCTCTTATTTTCCATGGATATAGTTACTTCACACTGCTGAGGTTATTTCTTAGGGTTCAGGTATAACATCTCTTCTTTATCTGAGGTAGAAACTTTAGTCTTCTATGAGTCCTCTGGTGTTCTGATAACTTTGGCATATGGGTTCCTAGTGTGATATAGCTTCAATATGTTCTCCTGTTCTTCAACCAATTGTGTGATCCTTCTAGTCATGAAGTCTTTTAACTCTTTTCTATGTTGTTCTAAAAAATTTTCTTCTTCCTTCTTCCTGGCTTGATCTCTTTCAATCCAAGGATTTCCAAGTAACATAGTAAGTGGGGCGTTGTCCTCAATAAATTTGATAATCTCAAAATTTTCCTCTGTTGAAGTTCCATTAGAATTCATAGATATCTAATTGAGCCTTCCACATAGGTTCACTAGTTTCCCTCTGAATAACCCTATTCCACTTAGTGAAGGGGTCATAACAGGCCTTCCTATAGCTTCCCAAGTTCTTTTTGTCATAACATTCACCTGTGTTTCCTCATATAGAACATAGTCAATGTCGAAGTCTCCTATTCTTACCTCGATGCATTCTTTCTTGTTAAAAACCTCTGATAATCTAACATGTTGGTGATCATTCAAGGTGTATTGTATCTGTAGTAACATCTTGTTTGATTCTCTCTAGAGTTTTGTTATTTATGTATCTGCCTTAGGGTTTTCTTCTTTCAGATTCATGCCTTCAATTTTAGCAATCATTCTAGGGCAATCTAATACTTCGTGGTCCAAATATTTGCAACAAAGACAACTAAGTCTTCCACCGGGGCATTCCTTAGCAATATGTCCTGGTCTTCTGCAACTGTAACAAAGGGTTAATCCTCTCTTTCTTTTAAATGATACCCAACCTCTTTTGTACTGCACACTAGGGTTATGGTAGCTAGCCTGGAAAAATTTCTTTCAAGGATCCTGCATCCACTTGTTAGTCCAGACATTCTTTCTATGCATACGTATAAAATTTCTATCAGATCTATGCAAATCAAACTTTATTTCATCTATCAGGGCCCTAGTTTCCAAGATAGGACAGAATCTATCAAACATACCTAGATCCATACTAAAACAATTTCACTTATTTTACTTCTGCAGAGCACAAAGCTTCCAGATATAAAAAAATTTGACTATTCTTACCTTTATCAAAGCATAAAGCTTACAGATCTTACCTCTTTTCTGCAGATCTGACCTTTCTTTCTTGGCATAAAGCTTCACAGGTCAAGTAGAACATTGTACACTAGGGCAATAGATCTACGCATAGAGATTTCATGGTTTATAGATCAAATATTTGCACAAATATTTTCTTTCTCAGTTCCCAGTAATCATAGTTCCAGTCCTAGCAACAGAATCATTTGTTGGCATAGGGGAAAACCCAGGGTTCAACACTACAAGAGTGCACCAACAAAGACCTAACTATCATTCCTTTCTGTAACACCTACAAAGAAGATAAAGTCTCACCTGAGGTAGAGGAAGGGGTGGTTGCAAGACTCAGGTGTCTGCAACCTTAGCTGGGACATATATCTGTGATTATACAGCTTACTAGGGCACTTAGCACCATTAGTTCCTCAAGATACATTCAATAACCACTTCGCTTATAAGATAGAGCTTCACAGCATTCACAATAATCTATAGTATTCAAGCACTTAGCAACAACAAGCTATATCAAATCCAGTAGATCAGCACTAAGCATCTTCATACACATCATATCTAACATTCATACACATCTAGGAGCACAAAGTATAAGTAGATATTCCTACAAATATCAAAGAACTTAGCAGAAGAAGTAAACACATTGAATCAAAGCACAAAGCATCACACACAGATTTACATGGTTCACCCCCACCCTGAGGCTACGTCCACCAACTCTTCTTCTTTATTATCTCAGTCAAGCAGTTATAGCATCGAGCCTCAACAATCCTTACTCTGCATAAGACAGAAGATTTGTGCAACTCGCTAGATCCTTCTTCCTTGCACTTCAACACAAAGCCTTTCACAACCTCCTACAACAACTTGCACTTAGCTCTGCAAGTCTCTTACAATCATGCATAGAGAATTTACAATCCAAATCCGATCACACAGATCTAATTACTAGCACTAATCCATTGGCTCTCTTCTACCTTGCCTAGCCATCTATTTATACAAAAGTGGTCCTAAGTGTGGGTAAACCCATGGGTAGACATCCCTTTCCCATTACATTAACCCAAACCCTAAAAAGGGGCCCAAAAGTGGACCGAGATCCTGTAATCTCTTCTTCATCTTGCGCGCTTCCTTCGATAGGTCGTCGAAGTCCCAAAAATAGTCAAATATGACCAAGTATCTCCCAAAAATTTGTCAAGGGCCAACACCCCCCTTGGGTATGTTATTCCCAATTTATAGGGATAACTAAGGAGATGATGTCTTGGGGCCCTCAAGTTGCAGACATGGAGTACCATGAGACATATGACTAACAGTGTCCACATTCACATACAGAGACCCACTTCATCACCATGCATCCTCAGATCATCATGATGGCATTCACCACATCTGCTTGCTTTTGGAAGACAATGGGTATTGCTCCATTAGGTACAATTCAAGTATTGTGGTAAGTGTCACTTTAATACTTAAGGCATTTGAGTATGTTGCATTTAAAGCTACTTTTTATTATAGAATGTCTTCTTGGAAATTATTCTCTTTTCCATGTTTCACCTTGGTAGTTGACATTGTGCCCTAGTAAGTGGTCACCCTTGGGGATGGGTTTGCTACTGGGAGGTCCCCTTGATGTGTCATAGTGCCATTCTCAATCATACTTATCATTTTTCACACTTCATCCTTTTCACCTCCTTATATTTTGGGATTTTTGGGTGTACTGGCCCAAGAAGGGATTGTACCTCGTTTCATGGGTAGAAGTGGTTGAAGTTCGAGAGGGAATGTGGCTAGAAAAAGATAAAACCCAAAACTATAACCTTCCATATGCTCACTAAAATAGGTCTTGAGAACGATGAAACATTTCTCCTAAAAAAATAAAGACCTACAAGAAGCAATTTCACATATATAAATGCCCCACTTGTTGAGGGATCTACACAAGTGCGTTATACCCTTTTCTTCACCCACATGGCACTCTATGTACCTCTGGCTTCAAGTGACTTTGTGGTACTTCCTCCAAGTTTAATGTTACCCATTTGGAGTACCCAATTGTTCTGGACTTAAATAAATTAATGGAAAATAAATGGTCTTGGAAAAAGGATGTAATGAAAGCGAGGGTGCAACACATCCTCTACAAATCCACCCATAAATGAGACAATATAAACCCTTACATGTCATGAACCCCATGCCCAAAATTCTTACCCCATCCAATTCATGTTCTTCACATGACTTAGAGAGGTTCCACCTAGGAAACACTCCTTAACTTAAGGAATGACTCACCCAATAGGCCACCATGTCAACCCTCATGTTATCACATGAACTTGTCAGAGTCTTGTGGGTTTGTGGTTTCTACCTAAGTCTATAATTTTTCCCTGTCTCTATCCTTTTAGAATTGACAAGTCTTAAGTTTGTCCCCTTTCAGCATGTAAATTCATCTTTTGTGTGCCCTTGTTCATTTTTGTGCCCTGGTTTCCCAAAATATCTTAACCAAAAGTAATCTTGGCCCTAAGCCCCTCTGTTTTTCTTTGAGGACGAGCACTCGCCTCCTACATTCCAGTCATTGGTATCCTTGTTTTCTAAACTCACATTCAGTCGTCCAAATTATTTATCATGCAGGTCATGAACAAAAAGTGCATTTTTCTTAACAATATATTTCGGGATTGAATCATAAGCAGAAGGTAGTTTTAATATTTCAGCGACAGTGATTCCAAGAACAATCCAGATCAGCGACTCACAGGCATTCAAGAGTGAAAACTTGTGTGAAGTATAGCACCAGAGAAAAAGGCCCTGAAGTGAATATGGACCGTTGATATTAAAGGGGACAGGTGGCAGTCGATCCAAATCTTCAGGGAAATGAGCTTCGGGAGATTTGAAATGAGAAGTGCTTAGAAATCCCAAAGGGTCGAAGCCTGAAGTCTCGAAGAGCCGAAGTCATCGAAGCGTCAAATTTGCCAAATTTTTCAAAGTGGCCAAAGGCCCAAAGTCTCAAAGGCCCAAAATTGATCTGATTCGTTGATAAGAAAGAATCACGTGTCGTCAGATCCACATCTCCGAGTAAAAGTACATGGAAGAGTAAGCAAGATTTGAGTTTTGGTTTTCCCGGAGCCCAGAGACCCAAAGTGGATCTTAGTCATCCAAACCCAGGATGCCATGAGTCATTAGATCTATCACTCCCAAAGTTTTACTTAGGGAGTTTTAAAATGAGAAAATCACCAAGGTCCCAAAGGCTTGAAGTCTCAAAGTGTCGAAGCACCTGAAGTCTCAAAGCACGCGAAGTCCCAAAGTGGCCAAAGTGTTGAAGTGCCCAATGTGTCAAAGTGGTCGAAGGCCCGAAGTGAATCTGAGTTTTTGATCATAAATAGTCATGTGTCATCAGATCCATAGCTCTATGTAAAAGCACATAAGGTAAGAAATATTTGAGTTTTGATTTTCCCAGAGCCCGGAGACCCGAAGTGGATCTTGGCTGTCCAAATCCAGGAGCCATGTGTCATCAAATCCATAGCTCCGACAAATTTTCTTGGGGAAAATAAAGTTTGACTATTGAGAAGTCTGAATCCTGGAGCCATGAAGGGATCTCAGGAAGGACACGCATCATCATATCTATGACTCCAGGTAAAATCAACTGAAGGCAGAGGAAGTTTGAGATTTGAATTTATCGGAGTCCGAAGACCCGAAGTAATTCTTGATTGTTTGATTCAAGAAGACACGTGTCATTAGATCTCCAACTCCAGGTAAAAGAACATAGAGGAGCCAAAGGAAAAGGAGCTAGTGCCCGAGCCCTAGAGCACCAAGTTTGTGGTAGCCATCGGCACAGACATGTGGCATCCGTCTAGTGCTGATACATGGCACTCATTTCAAGCATTTTAGACACATTTTATGCCTATTTTTGAGTGACACATGTCACCTCTCTGTCCACGACATATCAAAATGGTGACATCAGGCCTCCACATCAGATCATCCCCTGAGAGTTGTTATTGTTAAGCACAAAAAGTAGCGCCCCAGCCCAAGGAACACTTTTGGCAGATCCTAAAGTTGGTGGGTGATTAATTTTAGCAGTGGCACTAAATCTAGTGGGTGCACTCAAATCGTAGATCAGGACCAGACCTATGGCCATAGTCCATTGCAGGGACGCAACATGCTTGGGTGATATTTTTCTTGAACGGTCCCACAAGGAAAACCATGGTATGGCGAAAATGCTACGTGGAGAAATGTGACGGATTGTGGGCCCAAAAGAAGTTTGAATCCAAACCGCTTTTGACGGCCCCGCAATCTCATGTTTATGTGGAATCATATTTGAGATTAGCACATGTTCGCGCCCCTGAGCATTAAGTCTTGTTCAATCTCCGAGGAAAATAAGTTAATGGAAGGTAGGTTTGGTGGTTGAAACCTCGACTCACCCAATAAATGGAAGGAAAGGAAGGCCCAACCATGGGGACTGAACCATCATCTCGTGGTACCCCCGTGGATAGATTTCCCTAAAAAAACCATGTCGATCTGAGCTCACGTCTGACAGAGGGATGCATGTTCAGTCTAATAGAATAACTCACAAACACAATGCTTTGAATGTAATGATCATATAACACTCCTGGTAGTGGAAAATTGTTCTGAGTATAAATAAGTAGTTTTGATATTTTGTTAAGGTCATCAATTGGTTGAAAAGATCTCTCTATTTCGTAATGTTTTGATGCCAGAACTGTTCTCGAGTTATGTACCAAATTTGAGACTTTCATGTTAATAAAAGTCAGCTTCTTTTCATCTCTCTGTAAAAACTGTGCTAAAACACTCGGGCATGGAGGATCCAATTGAGGGTTGTTATGTTGTAATGTAGGTTTGATTACAGTGGTATCGTGACCAAGTTTAGTCAGCTCCCTTGTTATATATTTCCCTCTTACACTGAATGGATCAGGCATGGAGGATCCAGTCGAGTTTTTGTAGCTCCATTGTGATGTAGGTTTGATTAATGTGCTATTATGACTATTTTGTTTGGACATATTTTAGTGTCTGAAGCTTGAGCTCAAGAGTGATATTGAATTTGAGTTTTTCTTCTCCAAGTTTCTTGAAAGCCTGATGCTCATAGCAATCTTGTTCACCTTTCTCACTAAGTATTCCCTCTGGTCACACTTAAACTCAATTCACTGACTAAATTTAATGTGGCCCTCACTTCCTTGTTCATTTCTTGTCTAATTCTATGTTGAACATCATTCATATATTGAGTTTTGTCCATTGACCTCCACTCATATAAAACCAACATCCACCAAAAACTCTGATGGGTACTGGGCTTATCCTCCCTCAATATGAGGGTGACTCTCAGTGCTAAAATTCATGGTGCCACTGCCTGGGAAAGAATTGAAGACATTTCCCTAGGTAAGAATGACAAGGAAATTTTGACTATGAATGTGCATCAGATATCAGTATCATTGAAGATTGCAACTTGCACCTGGTGACTCCACTGTTTTAGTTGTGGCTTCCAAAAGTAGACACATGAGGTCTACTCCACAACTACCTCTAGCAACACCTGAATTTGACCCAGAGAAGATTATCAAGAAAGGAAATCTTTCTCTTGAAGGCTTTAGCTACTGTCCTAGATTGAAAAGCTCCCTGGGAGAATGATAATGACCAAATCTGGTCTTTGATGGTGAACAAAGACTAGGCACTTTCAGATTGCATATCATTCACCTGGAGACTCCATGTTTAAAGAATCCAGTGGCGACTCCGCAGTTTTAATAAGTCATATTTTCAGATGAAATCCATTTTGGCTCAAAGGTTTTCTCCTTCCAATTTCTCTATTGTTCCTATTTTTCCAAATGTTGTTCCTACTATTGATGAGTTGGGTGATTTTTTGCCCATATTTAGAGAACGTAAAGATGAAAACCCTGTCAAGCATATCCATGAGTTTAATTAACTCAAGCATCAGTGGGAGATACATCATGAGTATGTATTATTGAATATGTTCATGTACTCAATATTGGGATATGCTCGTGAGTGGTATCATTCCTTGCGTCCTGCTAGAATCTCCTCCCTAGAGCAGTTTCATGCAACTTTCAATGCTCACTGTCAAAGTTATTATTCCTCTGAGTTAATCTGTCATAACTATTGTGAGGAGTATAGAGATGGTGTTCAGCACATAGTACATTCTTGCGAAAGTTGTGAAAATGACGGGTATACCTCGGAGGAGTTTATAAAACTGGTAAAATCTCTCTCTGCAAGGATAGAGGAATTGGAGGAAGATTTTGCTCGCTGCTCTTGCGAACAAGATGCAAAGGATATTTAGGTCCTTGAAATAGATGTTCTTGGTAGCCCTGCTTATGATGAATAAGTGATTTCAGATACTGACCAAGAACAAATGACTTTTGATGGATATCCCAGTGGAGATGACGAAGAGCAGAGCTTCTCCATGGTTCCTATTTATGGTGATTGTGAATCTGATCCTGGTGAGAGCCAGGAAGGAGAAAAAGGGGAGCCACATCTCTCAAATATATTGACTCCAAGATTTTCCCCTTTAAATTTATCATCCATAGTGGGCTGTCCACATCCAGTGCTGGATAGAGATGAATGGGATGGCTATCTTTCGAGATCCATAGGAAGCAAGCATGACAATCCCAGTAAGCACTTATTAAAATTTCACGTATGCATGTTCGAGCATGGCTTCTCTCATGAGGATGTATGGATCAAGATGTTCAGATTTTATTTAGAGGAAGATGCTCTTGAATGGTGTCTATCTCTGCCTGCTACTAGTATCCATTCTTATAAGGATTTTCACAGTGCTTTTAATTCGTATTACGAGAAGATTTACCTGGCTCATCTTATTTTTTATGATTGTTGCAAAAAGTTGGCACTCCACATTCTACAGATGATATATTGTTCCTCGTGTGATGAGTCTAGTAAATATATGATTGAGAGAGAAAGTGAGGATAAAAATAAAAGAGTTTTGCGCTCACTGACCTCTGATGAGTATTCAGAAGAAGAAATCATAGGTTGTCAATCTTCTTATGAAAGTGAAAGCTCCTACCAAGAACAACATGACAGAAAGAAATATCCATCCATGGATATACATGAAGAGAATATTTCTCTGAGCTAGAAGATGTTATCAGAGTAGACAAAGGAGAGATGGAGGAGCTAAATGTGCAGTTTATCTCCTGTCTTGAACCTGTAAATGAGAAAATATCACCTGGGATCAGCCAACCTGCATCAATCCTCTACCCATGTGTACACTTTGAGGACATCGAATGAAGGATGAGTAATGATGAAGTGCAGGAGGTATTTTCTCACAAGTTGAGCTTTCCTGATTATAAATTTTTTGACCCTGTGGGATTGTATTTAGAGCTGTGTTTTCCACAAGCATTGGATACTACAAAATTATTCATTTTGTCATCATTTGGGGGTATTGTCAGCGTTCCAAGACATGTTTTATTTATGTTTTCATACTTTCCTTACCTTTTGTGGATCATTTACAGTGAAGAAAAGGATCATATTAACACTTAGTCCGGGTGGCTATGGTCGAAGTTTGATTTCACCTAGCGCTTGGTAAAAATCAATTAGCTTAGGATTGTACATAAATAAGCTCCTTCTGGAGCCCATGTGTTTGTTTTCATTTTTAAGTAGAGTAGTGTACATATCTCCATGTTTTCTTCAACGTTGTTTTGAGATAGACTCCATAGCCCAATAGCTAGGGCACCAGAACTATGCGTTCTTGGAAACTCGTAGGGAGCATGCCATCCCCTGTGGAGCAAAATGTTATCACATGAACTTGTTAGAGTCTTGTAGATTTGTGGTTTCTACCTAAGTCTGTAATTATTCCCTATCTCTATCCTTTTTTAATCAACAAGTCTTAAGTTTTTTCCCTTTCGGCATGTAAAGTCATATTTTGTGTTCCCTTGTTCATTTATGTGCCCTGTTTTCCCTCAATATCTTAACCGAAATAAATCTCAGCCCCAAGCCCCTCTATTTTTCTTCGAGGACGAGCACTCACCTCCTACATTCCAGTCACTGGTCTCCCTATTTTCTCAACTCACATCCAGTTGTCCAAATTCTTGATCGTGTAATTCGCAACCATGAACACAAAGCAGAGATTTATTAACAGTCTGTTTCAGGATTGAAGCATAAGCAGAAGGAAGTTTTAATATTTCAGCGGCAATGATTCCAGGACAGACCAGATCAGTGGCTCACGGGCATTCGGGAGTGAAAACTTGCGTGAAGTATAACGCCAAACTAAAAGGCCCCGAAGTGAATATGAATCGTTGATCTTAAAGGGGACAGGTAGCAGTCGATCCAAGCCTTCAAGGAAATGAGCTTCGGGATATTTGAAATGCGAAGTGCCTAGAAATCCTGAAGTCTCAAATAGTCAAAGCACCGAAGTTTTCCAAGTGGCTAAAGGCCTGAGGTCCTGAAGGCCCAAAATGGATTTGAGTCATTGATCAACAAGAGCCATGTGTCGTCAGATCCACAACTCTGGGTAAAAGCGCATGGAAGAGTAAGTGAGATTTGAGTTTTGGTTTTCTCAGAGCCCGAAGACCCGAAGTGGATCTCGGTCGTCCAAACCCAGGATGCCACACATCATCAGATCTATCACTCTGAGAGTTTTACTTCAGGATTTTTAAAATGAGAAAAGCACCAAGGTCTTGAAGGCCTGAAGTCCCAAAGTGTCGAAGCACCCAAAGTCTCGAAGCACCTGAAGTCCCGAAGTGGCCAAAGTGTCAAAGTTCCCGAAGTGTCGAAGTGGCTGAAGGCCTGAAGTGAATTTGAGTCGTTGATTAGCAATAGTCACATGTCATCAGATCCATAGCTCTGGGTAAAAGCACAAAAGGTAAGAAATATTTGAGTTTTGATTTTCCCGGAGCCCAGAGACCTGAAGTGGATCTCAGCTATCCAAATCTAGGATCCATGCATCGTCAGATCCCTAGCTTTGGTAAATTTGCTTGGGGAAAATAAAGTTTGACTATTGAGAAGTCTGAATCTTGGAGCCATGAAGGGATCTCAGTCGTAGATCTCAGGAGAGCCACACGTCATCATATCTATGACTATGAGTAAAAGTAGTTGAAGGAAGAGAAAGTTTGATATTTGACTTTCCCAGAGTCTGAAAACCCAAATTAATTCTCGGTCATTCGATTCAAGAAGACATGCATCATTAGATCACCATCTCTAGGTAAAATCACATAGAGGAGCCAAAGGAAAAGGAGCTAGCGCCTGAGCCCTGGAGCACCAAGTTCATGGCAGTCGTCCACACAGACACATGGCATCCGTCTTGTTATCACTCCAGGAAACTCTCCTAGGCTATAAGTCAGATATGCCTGGTAACTTAATCTTTTTGGAAACTATTTTCTCAATAATAGGTGTGGGTTTGGATCAAGATGAATATCTTAACCTCTGGATTGTATTCTCAAGACAGTCTTAACTATATTCATGCAACACAAGGCCTTCAAGAGATATTGTCAGATAGGTTTGTATAACAAATGGATAAGAAAACTAATCAATTAACCAAAACCTACATAAAACCATATATATGATGGGTCAACAAACTAGCCAAAAATGCTTGTGATTCTTGCTTAACAATCGAAAGTAAGATGACAGCTACCATAGGATCATTAAATAGAGACAAAATAACTAATTCCACTCATAAGAATAGACAAAGATGAAAGAAGGTCTGACAGTAACAAATGAAAGAAGCTTGCAGGTTGATATATTAAAGAAAGTGTCTTTCATACAAAATAGTAGAATATAGAACTCAAAATCGAACACTTTGTTCATCTTCAGTTTTCATCTTTATAGCTGTTACAACACAGTATCTAGATCCTGAATTAATGGATCAGATATTCCTAAAATAGAAAGTCAAAACTAACTTGCAAAAGATAGGGAATGATCCTCAAAATGAGGTCAATCCCACATTTCATGGTCTTCAGATCTTATAGAGTCATTGTGTAGTGCAGAATAGCCTTCCAAGGCTGGTTGATGACTCTTCCAAGAGATAAAATTCGAATTTGYTGAGATGTGCAAAAAAATCCAATTTGTTGCCACCAAAATAGGTGCCAAAACCAACTTGGCTACCTTTTCTAATCCTTATGCACCAAAAATGGATCTTGAAACTGAATACATAATTCATCATCTATCCATCATGAGTGTTTTCAAATGATTTGGATCAGAAAAACCTCAATCTGTGCAAAATTTATCTTTCTCTGTCCAGTTACAGGTTTTGGTGGTTAACACAGAAGAATTTTGGGTTCATTAAACACCGAAAATCTCTACTTTCAGTGGCTAATGAACACTTTTCAGGTCCGCCTAAACCTCTAAAATTCAAGCTTGACCAAAACTACAAAACTGCAAAAATGTATTATCTTGCTGGTTTGTTGAAGGTTTTAGAGTGCCTTTGGTGATGTTCCTCCTCCTTTTACAGGGATGGAAACCTCAATAAGCTATGTAGGAGGCTATGTTTCCTTCTCTATTGAAGTAGCCAATTCTTCTAGGGTTTCTAACCTTGAATGATCCTGAGCTGGAGGTCAGGATTCTTTTATCTTTAGCCTCGGAAGTGTAAGCTACATGTACAGCTTCATGTTCTCTCTTCATTGTTGTTCCATCATCAGAAACATAGCATGAAACTTTATCAACAGGATAATCCACAACAAGGATAGACAGGACAATATTTACTATGACAAGAGGAGGCTCCTTTAGAGGGTCCATTGTACTGACAAAAATATCAACACCAGCTAATTGAGATGGCTCTCCTTTTCTATCAAAACTCAAAGCAAGCCTGTCAAGATAGGTTTCTCGGTTAATGGGCATCCATTTAGGAAATTGGTCAAGAATCCATAGCAAGGAAAAAACCAACCTCCATAATCTCCAACATTGGGCAAAGGAACACAACCAAGGTGGGTACAAACACCAACTACAACAAGCCACTCTAGATTTAAAACCCTTGTTGAATCTTCCTGAGTATAACGCAGAGAATTAACATTTACATTGTTTGCCAACTAGATGTTATCTTCTGTGTGTCTCCTAATAAAAACAGGCTTTCCACACCACTTGATTGTAATAGTACTCCCAGCCTCAAAGATGGATAGATCCACTTCAAGAGATGTCATTTTAAGAAAATCCTTACTTGCAGACATGCTTAAAATAAATTTCAGAACCATCAACCGGATAAAAGAGGCATACACAAATCTTCTGCCTGTCAAAATAAAATAGGTGAATTCTCTCTTACTAGGATCCCTAGGGGTAAAACACTCATGATTAGATTCATCATACTCTATTTATAAATTGATCTGCAAGGTCCATAGACCGGGCTTCATCTACCAATGTAGCAGCTATCGTTAGATCTCCTGCATGTTTAAGTATTTTCCCCTTCACCAAGTAAAGATCAATGACAGTTAGGGTCTATGTTATAGCCTCATTGATCTTGGCAAGAGATAGATCATGCTTCCCTTTGATTTCATAATGTTGGGCAAGCAAAAAGAGATTCCACAAAAGTGTTGATGGTGGCTCTTTCTGAGACTTTCTAGAAAAGCCTCCATTATTCTGAAGAGATGCTTCAATTTCAAGAATTAATTCCTCCAATATGTTTGCCTTGCCTGGATGATCATATAAAGGACATAGGTATGAGAATAGAGAGGGAACTCCCTTAGTAATAAAGGGTCTAATACAGTTGTCTACTACCTTCCAAAAGTCTTCATTCTCCAAAAAGTCAAGAGGTATGCGCTTGGCAGCTGCAGACCACAAATATTCCTCTTGAAGAGATTTGTACAAAGAAGTCAACTTATCAACATGCTCTGGTGAATGCTTCCCACCCTCTACTGATAGACCTAGACACTTTTGAAGTTCTTCATGATATCTATAATTTTCAGAGTTTGCAGCAAGTAGGGACTGATATGTTGCCTCAGCTTCTGTAAAAACGACCAAGCTTAAGCAATAAAGAAGCAAGTTGTTCCTTAAAAGCCAACTTGTCGACTATTTTGGTCACCTTCTTATTAAGTTCCTCTAGTTCTCTTTCTGGAGCTCCACATTCCTCAAGAAGAGAGATCTTGTACAGAAGTATTTCAATATGTTCATAGCGTTCATTATAGGGAGGATAGTCCTCTACCAGTGTCCCCTTGTATGCTTCCAAAATTTCTACAGATTTTCTTGGATCCGAATTCAAATGATGTGCAACAACAAATCCAATTCAATTCATACGGTGATTAGACTTCAAAGTTAATAGTTGTTGTCTTGTTTCCACAAATTCTGACAAGTCTCGCATTTGTGCCTATAGAAGAGACAGGTCACGGAGAATTTCAATATTTTCTGGATCAATCTTAAGAGCATTTCTATAGCATTTGATTGCTTCCCTGTACTCCCTATCTAAATGGTACAGAAGACCATAAACATGCCAACAGACATGACTTTTCAAATCATTCTTTAAGCCCTGCCAAACGAGCTCATAAGCTTCCATCTTATGGTCCATGCAATTTAATATCAAATCCTTCATTAAGTTGGGCACATAAGCATCTCCATGTTTATTTAAAACCTATAGCTTACAGCTTGATATTTGAGCCACCACAACACATCTTTTCCTCGGCATACGACACTTGAATTATTTTTTGATTTAGCTTGGCGCAGGTACCTATAATTCCGAGCACTTGTACATTGAGCTAGATTTAAATTCTTAACGCCTTGGAGATTGGCACATAAAATTTCTTCCTATTGACTTGGCATTCAGTCTGCCATGTGGAATAGTTTCATCACAGCACCAGTTCAAAAAAGATAACTAATGGAATCGAGCTCGGCGTTGTGGTAAGCTTTAGGATGAGTACTGTTGTGACATGTGCTTAGGTTATGATCTATTGCATGACTCGTAACTTGTGTGTTGACTAGTAACTTGAATCAAGGCTTAGCTCATAGCTTGGGCAGGTGCATGTGTGTTAGGCTTTGAGTTGAACGCGTTTGATATGCAGACCTAAAATGGCATATGTGAATAAGTGGCTTGGCCCATGGGTCCCTAAAGTTTTGGCTAAAATCCATTAAACCCGAGAGGTTAGAATATAGGTTTTGTATGATAAGACTCAAGAATTAGACATAAGAATTTAGGCATGTAAACATATAAAAGATAAAACAGCTAGGTTTATGAACTAGGTAACTTTTATTTTGTTTTTGTATTGTAGGTCAAGAGGGCATAGCCAAAGAATGTTGAGGAAAAGCAAGCAATGAAGGTTGGACAAGATTTGACAGAGGATTTGGGGGGTTAATACTATCAAAGGAGACTTTGAGATGGGAAAATCTAGCACAAATTGAATAAAAGCGTTCAAAATCTAACAATACATTTTGAGTGCTAAAACGTCTAGCATTGATACATGGCACTTATTTCAAGCATTTTAGACACGCTTTCTACATGTTTTTGAGTAACACATGTCACCTCTCTATCTGTGACATATTAGCATGGTGATGTCAGGCCTCTACATCAGATCATCCTTCGAGAGTTGTTATTGTTCAATGCCAAAAGTAGCGCCCCATCCCAAGGCACACTTTTGGCATATCCTAAAGTTGGTGGGAGATTAAGCTTGGAAGTGGTGCTAAATCTAGAGGGTGTGCTCAGATCATAGATTAGGACCAGACCTACGACCACAGTCCATTGTGGCGATGCAACATTCTCGGGCAATATTTTTCTTGAGCGGTCCTGCAATGGAAACCATGGTATGGAAAAAAATGCTACGTGGAAAAATGTGATGGATTGTAGGCCCAAAAGTGGTCTGAATCCAAACCGATTTTGACGGCCCCACAATCTCATGTTTATGTGGCATCCTATCCGAGAGCACTATGTGGTCGCACCACTGAGCATTAATTCTCATTCAATATTCGAGGAAAAGTAGTTAATGGAAGGTAGGTTTGGTGGTTGAAACCTCGGCTCACCCCATAAATGGAAGGCATGGAAGGCTCGGCCGTGGGGACTGAACTGTGAGCTCGTGGTACCCATGTGGACAGATTTCCCTACAAAAACCATGTCTATCTGAGCTCACGTCTGATATAGGGATGGACGTTCAATCTGATAGAAGAACTCGTAGATGCAATGCTTTGAATGTAGTGATCAGATCACACTCCTGGTAGTGGTGAATTGTGCTAAGTATAAATAAGAAGTTTTGATATTTTGTTAAGGTCATCATCTGGTTGAGAAGAGCTCCCTATTTTGTAATGTTTTGATGCCAGAACTATTCTTTGGTTATGTACCAAATTTGAAACTTTCATGTTAATAGAAGTCAACTTATTTTCATCTCTCTGTAAAAATTATGCTAAAAGACTCAGGAATGGAGGATCCAGTCGAGGGTTGTTATGTTGTTTTAATGTAGGCTTGATTACAGTGGTATTGTGACCAGTTTTAGTCAGCTCCCTTGTTATCTTTTTCCCTCTTACACTGAATGGCTCAGGCATGGAGGATCGAGACGAGTTGTTGTAGCTGCATTGTGATGTAGGTTTGATCATTATGTTATTGTGACTATGTTGTTTGGACATATTTCAGTGTCTGAAGCTTGAGCTCAAGAGTTATCTTGAGTCTGAGTTTTTCTTCTCCAAGCTACTTGAAAGCTTGATTCTCATAGCAGTCTTGTTCACATTTCTCACTAAGTCTTCCCTCTACTCACACTTAAAATCAATTCACTGACTGAAGTTAATGTGGCCCTCACTTCCTTGTGCATTTCTTGTCCAGTTCCGTGTTGAACATCATTCATATATTGAGTTTTTTCCATTCACCTCCACTCATATAAAACCAACATCCACCAAAAACTCTGATGGGTGTTGGGCTTATCCTCTCGCAATCTGAGGGTGACTCTCAGTGCTAACACCTCCCATACCTAAACTTGAAAAATTGCATAGGCTATTTGAGAACTTGTTTAATTTGATAAGGTAGTTTTGATGCACATGTTTAGGTGGCTCTTATATTAAATGTAATTTCACTTGCCATGATACATTTGAATTGAGACCCTTAGAGGGTGCACTTGTCTGTCTTTGCAAGACCTTGTTTGACGGAAGTTTTGGAGGAACAAGCCTAGCTTGGGCCTTCATTGGGGAAGGAATCCTATAGGTTGGACTCCATAACCCAGACCTTGGGGAAAGATAGAGTATGGACGTTTCCTTTGGAGGAAAGAGATGATGCCTTGGATTTGACACCTATCCCTATATAGCCCAACGACTTGGATTTGGAGAATAAAATGTTGCATTTTGGGTCATGACATTTTGACTAGGGCTAGGGTTTGGTGGTGATGATGATGAACTTTTGTAGCATTGTAATGTTTTGATGAAGACAAGTTCTTGCACCATGGAGAAAATGCCTTGGGAGGCATAAGGACTTCACCTTCAACCTCAATGACTTGTTAAATATTCCAATATGTCACCCTAGAAGGGGTTGACGTCACCCTAGGGTTTATTTTTGTGCAAAATTCAAGTTAAAATCAAATTACTTTGTAAAGGGGAAAGATAAAGGGGGGTGGCCCCCTTATTTTTTGGTTTACCCTAACTAGATGTGGACAAACACTTTTTATAGGTTTTTAATAAATAAGGATCAAATTCATTTCATTTTTAAGATAACTCTCTCATGTGAGAAGAGCTACTTGGATGGAATTTTCACCACTCTCTC
>JZKD02S2037797.1:314858-333983 GCA_000966675.3 Picea glauca | reverse complement strand
AATCAATCAAATACCAACAAAATCCTTCGACACCTGCAAAGAAATTGAAGTCTCACCCGAGGAATCTAGAGGGGCTACAAGAACCAAGGTTCTGCAGTGTTGAGGGGAAGTGAGGCGTCATTCAAACCTGTATATTACATGCATAGTTCTCATAGTTATAAGTTACTTTGTTACAGAACCTAACCTTTTCACAACATGACAATATTATATATGATCCATTCATTCAGCATAAATCAGGAAACAATATAAACTCCAACCACACCATAACACACAGATTTATGTGGTTCACCCAATCTTGGGGTATCTCCACAACGACTGGATTTTTATATTATTCATTAATAGATTTCTTACAACTGCACACTACACTACAAAATATGCAATAGTAACCTCATCCCAAACCTACCTAGTTGTTATGTTGCAGTGTGAGTTCACTCCTCAGTCATACTACAGACATCTACCATCACCCGACTCTCTTCACCATCACACTCTTACTCCTGCATCATATTCTCCTTCTGAGTTACTTCTATATTTACTTTATTATATATTTGTACATACCATGATGGGTAATCCCCTTACAAAAGTGGACAAAGTGTCCACCAAAACCCTTTACAAAATTGGACAAAGTGTCCACCAAAACCCTTTACAAAAGTGGACAAAATTTACCAAACCCTACGATTTATAATTGGTTTATGCCTTCTACGTGTTGTTATGTCGCATGTCCTTGTGTTGTGCTCTTTGACTCCTTGATGTTTGCTTTTGTGGCGTGCTCTGGTCCATATTTTAGCTTCCTTTTACCCTTTGATATCCCTCTAACTCAAATCCTGAAGCTTATCCAAAATGCCTCTCCAACAATCCCCCAACACACACCTATGGCTCGTCTCAAGCCACTTAGGCATACTTCCAGTGCATCGAAGGTCACCTTCATTGTTGCAGGTGTCATACTAAACAATTCCACCTACATTCTGCACACTACTTGCTAATTTAATATGTTTTCTTTGTAAAATGATGGAGTTGAATAAGCATGGAACTCCTTCCAAACTTACCTCTTTAATTTGGGTAGATAATTCTCTTGTTTCTCAAGTATCATTATTGTCACCATACCCAGGTTATTTTTGCACAGAAAATCATCTTTCTATGTTCTTCATGTTCAAGTGCTCCTTCTTGATGTGTCACTGGTTCATTTTTCTTCTTCCCTTCTTTTATGGTGTGTTTTGTTCTGTGTATTCCAGCTTTGGGACATTTTGCTAGACTGGGGTCAATTACTGTCATTCACGGGACATCCTAGTGCATCGATGCTACATCCTGATTAAAAATCTATATTAGGGATTTATGTAGTGGAATCATCCTCTTCTATATCCTACTCAACTCCTCTACCCTTCATTCTTTCTCTGCACTATGCGCAAATTCTATCTAACACTTGGCTCTACCTCCTATCTCAACCAGATACGAACCAATGGATTTCCCTTCCCGCTTATTTTATAATCAGTTGGCCTTATGCATCCCTACTTGAAATATCATCTTAGTGTACTTATACTCATGTCCTACAACATTTCTATGTCCTTTGGTTGATTCTGTTTTGAATCCTCCATCCTATACAAATCTTCGTCACACTAGTTCTCGTCATCTTCGAATTGAATTTAATTTTGAATGTTTTTCTTGTCAATTTTAATTATGAATATGCACTCCCTTATATTCTTTCTTTTATCACTTCCAACTATAGTTTCCTTTCATTCCTAAACTCTTTGTCTAATCCACTAATGGTTTATTTTATTTCTCCATTACTTTGTATCATCGGTGAATTCCCCATTCAATTTGGCAATCGTTCAATATATTTTGCATTTAATGGTACATGGCACCAATACTTTTTCATCATGATGACTCTTTATTGCATGTCCCATCATGTGGTGTGTTGAATGATTCTTATGTGTCATCTTCGAAGTACATCTCTATGCATTGTCACTCCCTTCCGTGAATCCTTGTTTCCTTCGTATGTGTTTCCTTCTACCGTGTCAACGTTTGACCTCTTCTATATTTTTCTATATTTTCCTTCCTATAATACACTATGATAAAATTTTAAACTACACAACTCCTCTAGTGCACAGAAGGACGAATGTCCCTATACAGTTTCATTTGGATCCCATTCACTAGTTCTTCCACAACTTGTCCATCCAATTGCTCTAGTTGAACAACAGTTGTGTCTGTCACATATCTGATCACATACGGTGCTAGCCAATGTGTATTGAATTTTCCCAAGTGTTGTAAGAACTTGTTGTCATAGAGTAGTATTAGATCCCATGTCTAGAACTTCTTCTGCTTGATGTGTCTATCATTCCATGCCTTTCTTGTGCCTTATGTACTTACTGATGAAAGCCTGGAATAAAGTGATCTTCCTCTAATATTAATAATAGTGATAGCATTTATTCTATTTCTTCTACTACGTCAAAATCCATAATATCTATCATTGTCACAATGCGTAGACTCTGTATAATAAATTTCATGGGTGTTATCACTGGAATTTCGTCCGCAAATGGTTACAGGAATCCAACATCTTCAAAACACCCATTAGTTCATCCATGGACCAAAAAAGCATTTCCAAAGGGCACAAAACTATACAACTGGTTAAAAAATCAGCATGCGCTAAGGATACAAAGGCAGTGCATGCACGTGTGACAGTTGAATAACGTCGAAAAAGTGCATATGTGCCTGATGCACAACTGTGGACGCAAAAAGCTGCACACACCTCAGAACAACGCATTTATGATTTTGGTCGGCCTTCCACCCACTTCTGGTTCATCTCCCAAGTCGATTTTACACCCAAATCTGAGCTAAATCTGAGTGGGGGGCTGGTCAAAGACCTAAGGGTGCCCTAAAGAGCCCCTTGTTCACACAAAAGACTAGTTGAATAATGCCTCAAAGCTTTGCTATAAAAAGAGGTCATGGGTGCACTATATTTTCAAGGAATTCATTTGTATTGTTATGCTACCTATATTCTCTTGGAGGATCCTCTTTCCTCATCAAGAGCATACAAGCATCATTTCATTTAACCATTCATATCACCTCTTGAGTGAATGTGCTTTGGATTTTCTTCACCATTTACTTTTAGTTTGTTACTTGTAAGAAGAGCTCAATCATTGGGGGTTCAAGAGCCCTCCCTTGGAGGAAGAGGGGACCCATAAGTCTCTCTTTATCTTTGGTGTTTTCCCACTAATACAACTTATCCATTGGTGGAATGAATGGTGTTTAATTTTTGTTCTATTTTTCTTATACGCTCTAGTTTAGTTTCTCTTATTTTTATTAGATTAGTTCTTTGCTTATTTATTATGCTTGATGTTTCTAACTCTTGCATTCACTGTTGTCTTGTCGAGCTAACCCAACTGGACTTGTAAGTGTCCTTATTTTTCTCATTTAGGTGACGAAAGGGACGCAACAGATTGGTGACTCCACTGGGGATTGGTATCAATTTTCCCCCCATTTGGGTTGTTTGAGCACTTCTTTTCAATTTATTTAACTTGCAAGAACCATAACCAGCCCATGCCTGCCTGCAAAAAGCCAAATTCATAGCTGAGTTGAGAGAATTTCATCTGAAATTTCTTTCACAATCGTGTAACAGAAAGTGTGCGGGTTTTTTAATCTACATTCACGTCTTTCGAGCATGTGCTCCAAACCCATTGTGTTTCTTTGCGCATTCTGTGCACTTCACCAAAAGGTCATTTTTAATTTGCACATAGGTGCCCAATGCGCCTCTATATACTTTGCGACCCGTGCATCTGTCCAGAAAATTATACATTGTAAGGGTTTTTTTTTTATTTGTTGGAGGCCCATAGCCTTCTTAAGTTTGATTCTATGCAGATTGTAATATGAACCACACTTATATTACCTCTCCACATGAAGGTTTAGTCAAAACATAGGCACTGAGGGGGTTAAAATCCATATTTATCCTCTTTTTGTTTTCATTTTTACCACATGGATGGCTTGTTTTGATTAAAGATAAGTTGGAATCATTCTATATCACAAAAATACTTGCATTGGGACCAGAAATTGAACGTCAATATTTGAGTATGCTCTTCTCTCGCGCTACAAAGCGATCTTGAGAATCAGAAAAATGATTGAGGGAAAATTTCATCTCCCTTAAAAGACAAAATATTTAGGAGAGGACAACATCCCCCCTCGGGACTCCTCTTAGGATAGGGTACAAAGATAGGATAGGGTTGAAATTTACGTTCTTAGATTAAAACACTAGGGAAGTTTAAAGGTTTTTGTAACGGGCCCATACATTCCCACATGCCCACAATCTAGGATAGTTTTGGAGCTTTCTTAGATTAAATCACACTAGGGAGTTAAAGGATTGGTAAGGACCCACATTTCCACGTGCTAGTTCTCTAGGGACTTTAAAATTCCGCAAGGTTGTACCAATGGAATTTAGTAAATTAGGTAATCAAGACTTGTAAGGACCACACAAAGTCCACACGTAGCAAGGTGACACCTAAATTATTAAAAACTTGGCACACTTACACTTGTTCACACACAAAGTCACTAATCACTCACATAGTTTTACTAGAAATCATGGAGGTTGAAGTAAGATTCCTCCAAAGAGATTTTGAAATGCCCCACCCTTTTCTTGATGAGACTATCCACTCCCACTTAATTTCAATGAGATTGGTCCACACCCCCAATCTCACAAACAAACACATCTAAAAAATTTCTAAAACACTCACTAAGTTTTCCTCCACAGGAGGTACCAAAAGAAATTTTTTAGTCTAGGTAGGATATCGGGGATAGGCATCCAAATAAATCCCCGTTGTCTGGTTCTCACATCTTCAAATAGTAGAAGTTGTCAAATAGGGAACTTTAAATCCTCCAATTCAAGTGTCCCTACACCATAAGGCAGGGAGATACCCATGAAGGGTTGAAGGTTGAGGTCTGTTTGTTTTATGTGTCCCCCCTTGAGGCACCCACCTCTTGGACGAGATCCAACCCATGACCCATTTCTTAGGCCGAAAATCTAAATGTCGCACTTTGACTGAGGTACCTAGTGACCAAATTTTAGGACATCTACCCAGGTGGCAATTGTGGGCTGAAATTGCACCTTGATCGGATTTTGTGTGGCTATTAGGAAATATCACCAGCTCTTTCAGGATGTGCACCCTCTACCCCTCATTATAACTGATTATTTCATCCTTCACTAGGTCCTCTTCCGATGGCTTCAGACCCCACTGTTGAGTTATTTTGGAAGATCCAATGCTATTTGAAGGAAGGACATTACATATTTTAGGACACGAGCATTTGTTTTCTTTGTTCTCCCATGCGGACAAAAACCACCTGCCCACATGTATTCTTCTTTATCAATTGATTTATGTATGTTTTTCTTGTGATTACATATGATTGTGAGATATATTGTGAAGGTCCAAAAATCATAGACAAAGCCTCTTGTTCATTTATTTCTCTCATCGCCATTTGCACACATCCACTTTGCTAGTCGAACATCATAGGGGACCCATAGAATCCCCATCGTTCTAGACGCTTGCTAAATCTCCTTTCCATTCTAGGGGGAGTTCCTAGTCTTTCCAACTCATCAGTTCCACCTTCTCACACTCCTGTGAGTGATACCATCTTGGGATTCACTTTGCTTGGTTCCACTTTACTTGGGTCCACTTCCCAAGGTCAACCATCCACCCACTTTACTTTACAAGGAAGCGGGGGGCACACTTATTCCCCAGGAGGAAGTGCAACCCCACCTAGCCCCCCTCACGGATCAGGGACACACAACACTCACACCATGGCTGGAACTAACCCTCCTCAGGGGTCAGGTACACAAAACATTCCCACCATGATGGGAATTAATCCTCCACCACAACCCCAGATGCCATACTTGGATTCCCTCAATATACCAGATCTAACTAAAATCACTAATGATCCTATTTTTCATGACCCCACGTGGCCGACAATGCCTCCCAAACTTCCTTCAGATATCCCCAAAATTGAAGGAAAATCAAGAGACGACCCAGCCAACCATATCATGACCTTCCACTTATGGTTCTCTTCAAATATCATCATGGATGACTCTGTCCGATTGAGGTTATTTCAATGCACACTCACTAGTCCATCAGTCAAGTGGTATGTAGAAGAAAAATCTGGGTCCTATATGACCTTTGAATCTTTGGCCAAATCATTTTTTACCTTCTTTCAACTACCAATCTGTCATGAAAATGGTCTCTAACTACTCTTAGATTTTAAACAAACCTCCACTACACACATCACTAACCACATTCACAAATGGCATCAGCGACGTAGTATATGCAAAGCAGAATCCACCAAGCAACAATGCCTTAATTGGTTTCTCAAATCCTTTGTTTCCCTCCTTGCCAAAGATGTGGTTGCCACCTTCCCTCAGTCTAAAGAAGAAGCTATTAGTAAGGCTCAACAATTCGAACTCATTTATTCTCAATCAGGATACTTATATACGGTACTACCTGACACCCCAAGACCCATGCCATTTGGCCAGGACAAACCTGGGATGTCTCACTCCGTGGATAGATTGATTGGTACCACGACACACCACAATCCACACCTCCAATAAACACCTATGTATGGAACACCTCAATATCCGCCAGTATACGAAGGACCCCCTTATTATCCTCCCCCCTCCCTATCAACAACCATACCCCATTCCCCCCCCTCCACCCATAATTGGACCCCCTTCGGCCCCGTGACGCTCCTAGTTGTTCAACCTAGTTCTGGAAATTCCTCTACCTCTGATTACACCATAAGCACTAGTGAAAGCACCATGCCTTCCTATATACCCTATGGATCATTACCACAACATAATCCGTACTTCCCATTTACTGTTCCTCCCCAGCCCATTGTTTCTCTACAAGGATAACCACACGCTAGGGTTAATTTTGTTCAAACCTATCCCGTTCAGCAATATCAAAATTTTGAACAGTTGAATACAGCTAATCTAACCCATTAGTCGAACAATGCCAAAAAGAAAGGAAAAAACTGAAACAATAATAACCCAGGACCAGGAGGGAACCAAAACCACCCCCAACAGAACCAACTGATCGGGGGCAACCAGAACTAGGGGAACCAGAACCCCCAAGGGGGAATTAAAAACAAATGCCCAGGGAAGAACAACAACATCCTTCGAACAAAATTCCCATGTGCCCTTTGCGGTGAGTATGGCCATTATACTCACCATTTCCCTCAAATTTTTTATTTTAAATGGATGAAAGAATCTGTAAATGGACCATGTCCCCAGCATCGCATGCCCCCCAACAAGCCCCACAAAAATATGTAAAGAAACCACCCCTTGTCGTACGGAAAAACCCCATCCCCCACCAAGGGGTGATGAACACTCAACAGGAGATACATCTTTCCCCACCTCAGATGGGACAGTAACCAAATCCTGGAAATCCTACAGATCGCACCATCCTCCTCACTAGTGAGGAAGAAGTTCTCCTACAAACACATAGTCGTCAATATAGTGCACCCCCTGAATCTTCTCCCACCACCTCAAAAGTTCCCCCAATCACAACTGGGCCACCTTTGATGATTATTCACCCTAATACCGAAACACCCCTTCGTATTCCTCGCATTCCATTGTGAAGAAATGTCAACAACCATTAGGATAGGGCATCCCACAATTACAGCCTTCTCGATGACTTGGCATAGTATCCTTCTGCCATGTTGGTCTTAGAAGTCCTTCAAACCTATCCCACTCAATGAAAATCCTTACTTTCCACCCTGGGGGAATTCGACCCTATTGACACAAGACTCATCACCTTCAATCTTGATAGTGGAGAACCCTGTCTCCCCACTCTGGTAGCTTTCCACATACTGGTTAAAATCTGAAATATCACAATTCATCGCTGCATCATTGATGAAGGTGCATCCACATGCATCATGTCCAAATCTGTATGGAAGAAACTTGGCTCCCCTGATATCATACAATCTACCATCACTTTGAGAGCTTATGATGAACAACCATCCTCTCCCGAAGGGCTCTTTCCAAAGGTCCCCATTGAACTCGGGGGAAAGACTATCCTTATTGACATTGAAGTTATAAACACTCCACTCAATTACAACATTTTGTTTGGGTGTAGCTACATGTATGCAATGAAGTTCATGACCTCTTTCATGTTTCACACAATGATGTTCCCCCACAATGGGAAGATCGTCACTATTGAACAAGTGTCACATTACGAGCCCAACCCTTCCTCCAACATCGATAATATCCTACCCTTTGTTCACACTAATCCCAAGGCATACCCACTTATCGAGATGGGTCCCAAATTTTTTAAAGACCCATCCTTTCTAGGGACATACCATGGAGAACCTCCTCTCATACATCCCTCATCACAAGTATGTGTTATCTCATCCAATGGAATAGAAACTGGAGATACCCTTCCTCCCACAGAGGCTTCATTACTATCTGATGTCCCACTAGTCATAGAGCTCCTTCCTTAGGAATCCCTTGAGAACCCTCCAGCTCCCCCTTTTCCTGATTATACCCTCCCCTAGGGCCACATTCTGGTTTGGGAGACAGTCCCCCAATCCATTACCCAAATCCCCTTCTTTTACCCCCTGTCGGGTGTACAATATTTCCAGGTAGCTGCAACGCTTACCCTTCCTAATATGGTGTTGGAAATTCCAGTATGGTATCTACATCCACCTGAGATGGTCCCTCAACCATATCTCCCTCCCCAAATAGAAGGAATCCCGATGAATATTCCCATACTTACCCCCACCATCCCACCCACACCCCCACTCACTAGCACCCTTGCTACAGCTGGGGGCAGACGAAAGAAGAAAGAGCTTTCCACTCCACTTCCACCACGAGTTCAGCCTCCTTGTGCACTATGCGAGAAATATGGACACCCCAGCAATAAGTGCCCATCTCTCCCTGAGCTACACACTTTAATTCAACTCCCACAGGCACTGATGCCACTCGTCACTTCCTCCAGTGCTACCACTGCGTCCCCTAACACAGGTAGAAAAGGATGGTGAACCAAATTCACAGGTGCCGTATGTTCTGAGTATGGCCATTACAGCCACCATTTCCCAGAATTACCTCAAGTTTGACAGACGCTAACGGTAGTCTACCAGAGCTTCCAGCAAGAACCTCCTTCATCTGCATCATCTCACACGCATGTCACTGACATCCACTATGTCACAACCTTTGTCAATGAACATATGCAATGTCCTTGCAGTATCTGTGAATCACTTGATCACTTCACATATCAATTTCCTATGATCATTGAGTATAGGCATCGTCAATTGGCCCTTATTCCCAATCCTACCATCACCCCACTTCCAATGACATCGGTAGTTCCCCCTACTTCCTCTCCTGATATTGTTTATATATTCTCCCCCAATCTTGAGGGACTTCCCACTCCTCCATGGTTCATCGATATCCTAGAGGAGGATTTGCACCCAAATCCCCCCAATTCTCCAGTTCATTTCCCCATGGAAATTGTATGCCCAACCACCATTTTCAACCCACAATATCTCGATATTTGGTTTATGTCGAGTGAACCATCGCAACCTCCTTGCAATACCCCCTCTACATCATCACCACCAGAAGACAATCACACAGTGATACTCACCAACGTCATTCCCCTGGATCCACTATATTCTCAACAATTCCACTGCGACAAAGACATCCTCGAGGAATTAACTACCCATGATTGCCCATGGGATCCGCTCCATCACCGAGTGCTCTTTCTCTCACAAGATTCCTTTGCACCTCCTAGCCAAAACCCCATATACGCAATCGAAACCAAATATTTTCTCCCCTCAGGGCATACAGATTGGTTCAATAACCCTATCCCTGCCCCTGATGCTTTTGAATAAGGCAATATGGCCAACATTTCCGCCACCATCAAGATCAATATTTCCATCAAACCTGGCATCATATAAGAAATCACCATCGGCGCTGCATGCTCTCCTGAATAACTCATCGCTTACAAAGCTTTCTTCCAGGAATACCAGGACATGTTTTCCTAGTCATACACAAAGATGTCCAACCTTGATTCATCTATTGTCAAACATCGTATAAACACATGGCCTGATATTACACCTGTACGAAAAAAGAAATGTCCATTACACCCATCTAAAGCAGCAGCCATCAAAGCCAAAATTGACAAATTATGCACTGCAAGGTTCATATACCCCATTGCATATACGTCATGGGTCTCCAACTCCGTCCCTGTTAACAAAAAATATGGCACTATTTACGTCTATACAGACTTTCGTGATCTCAATCACGCTTGTCCCAAAGACAATTTTCCAAAGCCCTTCATCGACCAAATTATCGATGATTGTGTTGGCCATAAGGCTTTGTCCTTCATGGACGACTTCTCTGGCTACAACCAAATTTAGATCCACCCAGCCAATCAATACAAAACCACATTCACTACCCCTTGGGGTACCTTTTCATATCGTGTCATGCCTTTTGGCCTCAAGAATGATAGAGCCACTTTTCAACATGCCATGACATACATTTTTCATGATCTGGCTCAAATCATTCTCGCCTACTTGGACGATCTCACCACTTGATCCAAAAAATGCATTCAACACCTCGATGACTTACACATTGTCTTTCACAGGTGTCATCAGTACAATATCCACTTGAATCCCCTCAAGTGTGTATTATGTGTCACCATGGGACACCTCCTTGGGTTCATCGTCTCCCAACACGGCATCATAGTAGACCCCCTCAAGGTCCAAGACATCACAGAAATTCCTCCACCACATAATTTACACCAACTACAGAGCCTACAAGGCAAAGCTAAATTTTTACGTTGCTTTGTCCCCGATTACGCCACTTGGGCAGATGCTTTCCTTTGCCTCTTACATCATGATATCCCATTCTAATGGGATGAACATGCCCAAATTTCTTTTGACAATCTCAAAGAAGCCCTCTCCAATGCCCCATTGATTATTCCACCCAACTATGACCATGACTATATCCTCTACTTATCGGCCTCATCTATTTCTGTAGCAGGAGTTCTCGTCCAATTAGGGGATGACGACGGGGAACATGTCATTTACTATGTTAGTAAAAACCTTTCAGGGCCACCCTTGAAATACAATCATGAAGAGAAACTTGCCCTTGCATTTGTCCTCACAGTCCAGAAAATATGCCATTACATCATGCTTCGAACCACCAAAGTCGTATTCAATTCCAACCCAACGCAATACTTGCTCAGTTGTCGGAAAAATAACGACAAATTTTCCCGATGGATCGTCATCCTTCAGGAGTATGACCTCAAATTTTCAACACCTAAGAGCAAGAAATACCTCATCCTCATCAAACTCATTACGACATCTCCTTCTGATACTACTAGCTCTCCCGTCAATATTGACTTCCCCGATGAACATCTCTTTTTCATCCCCTTGGATGATCCTTGGTACAACGATCTCCTTGTATACCTTCGAACACAAAAGTTCGGAAACCACCTCTTCAGGGACGATCATCAACGTATTCGGCACCAGGCCCCTCGCTACCTCCTTATTGGTGATATCTTATATTTCCAAGGGGTCGACACCATACTTCGTCGATGTTTGAATATCGACAAAGCTGATCGAGTCTTGAATGACTGCCACAACGATGCTTGTGGTGGCCACCTCTCAAGGATGTCCACCACCCAGAAAATCATTCGGGTAGGTTATTTTTGGCCCACATTGTTTCACGATTGTATCCACGCTATGAAGTGATGTGAAAAATGTCAGCTATATGCCAACAAAGCAAGAGCACCACCTTCTCTTCTCCACCCATTCATCATTGTCGGCCCCTTTTGCAAATGGGGCATAGACTTCATGATGTGCAACCCTCCATATAGAAATGGACACAAGTACATCGTTGTTGTAGTCGATTACTTCTCCAAGTGGGTCAAATCCATGCCTACCTTCAACAACATCGCTGACACTGTAGCAAATTTTTTCTTTAACCACGTCATCTCTTGTTTTGGAGTACCACTACATCTAGTCTCTGATCATGGGAAACACTTTGAGAATGATATTTTTTTTGAACTATCCTCCAGGTTAGGATTCTCCCACGAGTTCACCTCCCCATACTACCCTCAGTCCAATAGACAAGTAGAGGTGGTCAACAAGGTCCTCAAAACCATGTTGCAGCGCACGGTTAACAAACATAAGACCAATTGTCATCACATGTTGTTTTTCGCACTATGGGCTTATCACACAGCAGTTAAAACTGCCACTGGTTTCACACCATTTCATCTTGTCCATGGGGTCGAGGCCACTCTTTCAATTTGCATATCGAAGGTTATTTCTTGGTCAAATGTTAACTTAAAGGGTTCATATCCTATCAACTTCTTACATGTAGTTCTGTAAGCCCATAGTACTACAGGGATCCTTAAATCCCATTCATCTCTCCCTATGTTGCACACCTTGGTCAGTGCATTTTCCAGTATCTTTTTGAAAGCCTCCATCATTTTGTTTTCTTTTTGGTGGTATGCAGTGCTCTTTCGATGTTGTATCTGGAACTCCTATGTTAGTGTTGTAATTGTCTTATTCAGAAATTGAGTCCCATAGTTGCTCAGAAGTACCTTATGATAGGAAAACCTGGTCACTGTGTTCTTGAACAAGAATCACACAGTTGTTTGTGCATCGCAATTTGTAATAGGTTCTTCTTCTTCCCATCTGGTCAACTAGTTTGTCACGGTAATTATGTATCTCTCTCATGTTCTTCTCATTGGTGGGTTAATTGGTCCGAAAAAATCCACTGCCCATTTTTCAAACACTTGTAAGGTAACTTTTGGATTCAAGGGCATCTCATCCCTTTGTAATGGTCTCCCTAATATTTGAAAAAAATCACAGTTCTATAAATATTCCCTCACATCCTTATGGATGGTAGGCCACCATATCCCTGCACACAAGATCTTATGCACGGTTGCCCTTTCTGCATAGTGTCCTCCTACAATTCCCTCATTTTCCTTTGTCAAAATCATGGTCTTTCATTTTCTAGCACACATCGTCGTAGTATTCCATCTATGCCTAAATTATATAAGTTTCTTGCAATCAATTAGTAATCGGTTGATCTTACCACTAGTTGTTTCTTTTGGGCTATTGTCATATTGGATGGAGCCACTCATGTGCTTAAGTATTGGACAATTTCTGCAAATTGGTCGTCAATCATCTTAACTGAAAATAATTGTGCATATGGTAAGATATAGTCTAGGTTACATGCATCCTCTCCTGTCAAAATCCATGACAAGTGGTATGGTCCTACTATTATAGCCCTAAAATTCCCTACTCATTCATATATGGCATTGGCCTTCTTTCTTGCATAATTTTCCAAATCACTACCGAGGAGCTCTATTTAAAAAATAAATTTTTAGAGCATGTATGCGCCATGTTGCACTACTTCCCGCATACATATGCTTGATGCATACTATACATCCCATGTACATATGCTTGCTACACACAAAACATCCCGCATATACCTCCAAAAGTTGCAAAAAAATTAAAATGTTGTAAGGAAAACGGTGGAATTTACCGTCTATTGTAGGTTTCCCAACCAATTCAACTGCTATAACCGGTCCCCCAACCGAATAACCATATTTTTTTCATATAAAAGGAGGTCTTGGGGTATCATTCCATAACCAAGAATTATAACGGTGAAACTATGCCCAAATTCCCTTCCCTTCCTTTCCCAAGTATTTGCAACCTTTTGTGAGTTATTGCCTCAGCATTCCCTTTTCATCCCCTTTTCTTCCATTCAATACATTCCCTTCCCTTGAGGTGATTAGTAGATTGTGAGAAGAGGCTTATTGAAGGTGCACTTGGAGAATTGTTAAGAGGATCATGTACTAGGTTCATGGAGCATCGGCCTGCGAGGATTGTAAGCTTCAATATTTGATTAATGAATAAAATAATCTCTTTTCCCTATCCCAAATGATGATGTTTTATGTCTTTTCTTTGATTTATACATAAAAATTGATATCTAACCCTAATTTATGAATAGAAATAACATGCTTGTAACCTTGTTTTCCTAGTCTTGGATGCAAGTCAGCTTTGGGAGGATACTTGCATTCTTTGGAGCTACAGAGCTTGAGGAGATCATCACCAGACGTTGGATAAAAGGTACAATTACTGATCTTCTCTTCCACTGCTTTATGTTCATATATTTCGGTATGTTTGGGGTAGTGTAGAAACTAGATTGAATTTTAGGGAGTCATTTTCTCTTTCTATACTTTAAACCCTGGTATAGTTATAGGGGGATTTTCCCGCTAGCAGAATTAGCGACTCCACTAGGGAGTCTCTCTAGGGTTTTTAGGGAGGTTTTTTGGGTTGTTGATTGGCTTCTTGTTTTCCTTTCGAGTTTTAGTCAAGTTTACTGAGTCTTTTATGGGTTTTTTGTCACCTACAAGGTGCATTCTATCTTTCCTTGCCCTATTAGTCTACCTTCTCTTTTTATTTTTGAAAAGTCTCAGAGGTGTATGCGCCCTGTTTTGGATCAGCCCGCGTACATATGTGCTCTGCACAGTAGACAGCTCGTGTACATACGCAGGTTGTTGATGAAACAGCCTGCATCTCTGTGTCTTGAAAGTGTTTTTTAACAAAGAGAGATTTTGTCTCTTTCCTGATAGAAGATTAGACTTCTCAGTACTTTCTTGAACCAGTCAGGGTCTCTATCTTTGGCCATAGCTTGGGTTAAAGTTTCGGTTAACTTGTTCCTTAGTTTTCTTTTGTTTTTCCTAAAAGGTTTAGAGTGAGTTGTCAAGTTTTAGATCCTCCTTTTTGTTTCTTGGTTGAATCCCTGTGATATACAGTTGGCTTAGTGTCTTTGTAAATCTTGTTTTTAGTTTTCTCTTTGTTCCTATTTCTTTCTTTGAAAAAAAAAAAAAAAATTTACTTTAGGTTTTTCTTGTTAAAGAAGTTCGAAAAATAAATATATAAAAAAATTTATTTTCTTGCATGTAGTTTGGTAAAGTATTCAAGGTTGTTATTTGCAAAAGAAAAATAGTCTTCATTTTAAAGTTCTTTTCGATATCCTGAAATACAAGTAGTTTTGCTTAGTCAAACGAAAGCAAGTTTTAGGATTTCTTCATTTACAATATCTTGAAATATTGATTAGAAAAGTTGAATTTTACAAAGATTTTTTATAAGCTTTGATTTAATTTCGAAGTATCTTTTGATTTAAAATGATTTAAAGTTCTCTTCCTTATTTGTCTCTTCATAACACCTTCAGTTGCACTATCGCAGCCTTTTTGTAAATCAAGCCTTAAAATTAAAGCTTAACTTAAAATATATTAGACTTTTTGTTTGTAGGGTTCACCGACTAGTTTAAGGTTTTAGGCCTTGAATTAGGTGTGAAGAGGAAACTCTTCAAGGCCACTTTAAAACAAAGATTAAAATATGAGATAGGGAGTGTTTTTAATTCCAGCATCGTAAGAGTTAGCCAGGACCCCCATATAACACAAGGGATAAACACGAGGTCACGTGAGGAAATGAAAAGGAGATAACCCCTCCAAAGTTGGAATAAACGTAGTGGGGATTGTATATTGAGGGTCTTTTTCAGGAACATTACCGATCGCATTTGCCTACGGAGCTTCGTGGACCTTGATTTTGTTTGAGATCCTGAGTTGTCTTCTGGACCAATTGCTTTCAACACCCTTGAAGGGCTTCGGACTTGTTATCCTTCTGTTACAGAGAAATCCCCTTGTGGACAAGTGGATTCTCTCTTGGATACTAGACCCCTATGACCAAGAAAGAAAATGCTATTGTGGATACTAACATTCCTTTTAGATATAATTAAGATAATGTATGAAGAGGAAGAATAAAAGTGTACCTTTTTAATGGTGTTTTTCCTCGCACAGTCCAGGTTGAGCTTCGATCCTAAGCTCCTCAATAAGTCTTGTAGAACAAACAAAGATACAACAAACTTCCTATTATATTGAGAATAGCTCAAAAATAGATCTATCTACTAGAGACAAGTTCATGAAATGTACGCAAACTTTAAAGGAAACAGGCCAAGCATAGATTTATATTAATGAGAACAAAGTGGTTCTTACAGCCATGGATGTAGTGCAGTAGCTTCACCAAGCTCCCTTTGTCCATACCTTTGCTCAAATAATCCACACAGAATTTTGATGCTTCAATGATATCTCCCTTATGAGATCATAAGTTTGATACTTCACAATTCCTCATATCTATACCACTCATGAGATCATAAGTTTGGTATCTCTATTTCTCCATATCTCCTTTTCACCATGAGAAGGCCTCCTTATATAAGCTTGGAGAGACCCAACCACTTGAGAGATATTTGGGATAAGTTGAGGATTCCTCTCCTTCAATTGTGGATCTTCCCTAAGATCATGCCTTGACCTCGTATTCTAATCCAACCAACTTCAGAGATTGAGGGGATTCTTCCTTGATTTATCTCAACAAACCAAAATTCACTCAGAAAGGGAAGTGCTCCAACAAAAGGGTGCACAGATCATTTCAACACTCCCCCAAAGAAGGCTAGGGAGCATCGGTGCTCCCTGACAGTGGGTAGGGGAGTGTTTCCTTCCAAAAATCATTTTTGAGTGGTTTTCTTCATGGAAAATGTTTTGTACTCTTCATCAAATGATTTCTCTTCCTAAAACTAATGTTTGAGGGTGTCTTAAGTGTCCCTGTGATGTTGTTAGAGGCACGACATAGGAAAGATGGAAGTATGATTTTTGCAACACTTTTGGTCAAGATGTGACACTTGTGGACAATATGTGACACTTACAACACTTGTAATGATGACACTTGCAACACTATTGAAGTGAGTAATTTTGAGGTGTAACAGATTTCCCCCCAAAGTGTGAAGTTAGAAGACGTGATGACTGAAGTACTTTGTAGAATTTTTCAAGCAAGGGTAAGGATTTAGAGAACCTGATAGAAGCTGCACACAACCATCAAATAAATATCATGACATGTTTCAAACCCAAGGCAGGCATACCTATGCTTGAGTGATAAATACTTTCAAGGTATGTCTGCCATAAAATACACTACGAATCCATAATTATATTGACAAAAAGGTATAGCCACGGAAGATACAATGTGGATCTTTATTCCTATGAGCTGAACTGATCATACCCACGAATAATACACAATGGATCTACGAGATGACAAGACATAGCCATGACCAATACAAAGTGGATCTATGTAACAGTGTATGTGTCAATGTTCAAAAGAAAATTTGTCGCAACGTGGGCAAAGTACATATAAGAGTGATGACTCAACCCAGGGTCCTCTTACTGATCCTGATGTAGTACGAATATAACCATGTGAATAAATGTCTTGATGTCGAACATGGAAGAAACCACTTGATTACCGGTCAATGAGGTAAATTGTTAACAAGCACGATGGAAATCATCATTGATTTCAATGATTCCCAAGATACTCTAGTACATTCCAACGAATGTGAATGGATGAGATGAAGTCGAACATCTGTGGAATCATCTGATCAAAGGTTAATGATGTAAACCCATTGTTAGACATGAGGAGGCCTGCCATTAAGGCATGCAGGTCCCAAGGTACTAACTAGTTTCTAAGTATAGCTCTTGGATAATGTGTTGAAGTCGACAGGAATAGACTCGTCATAGGAGGGACTTGATGTATCCCCCATCAATGACATGAAATTGAAACAGAGATGTAAATTGGTAGATCAAATGAACATGGACTAACATGGGTATTGAAACAAGATATTTGTGATGGATGACTCTCAAGGCAGATACTTCCCTTGAACACTGAGACACAACAGCAGAAACATGACATGGACCAAAACATGATGATGCAGTGGGTACTGTGAATTTCGTCGAGTGACCCAAAGGAGTAAAGAAAATCAAAGGATTGGTTCAGTGCAGAGGTTCGGCTGACTAAAATATGTGCAAAGACAAAGTGTCGTGTTCAAGGGGGGCCGTAAGAGCTACTGGTAATGTTCTCAAAAACTGCTTGGCTTGCTTCCTTCAATTTTTTCCCCCATCTAGATAGACAAGTACCTCTTTTTAATTTAACGATCTCGAGGAGGGTAACATATGCTTGATATAACTCACCTTCAGTAATTCCTTCTTCCTTTGTTTAACAAACTGGAAGAAGTAAGGGTTCGGTCCCGTATGGGCCCTTCAATGTATGATTGTTTAACGAGTCTAGAGAAGGTAAACTCGGTTATTTTTCATAGTTAGAGAGTCTGAAAATGACTTAAATACGACTCCAATTTTGTCCTTTTTCGTAATGTTAGTCTCGTGAGGCCGAAAAAGAGATAAACTACCACTCGAAAGATGCCCTTTCAAACCTTTTAATGAGTGTGAAAGGAAGCAAGATCACTCAACAATCCTTTCATGTTTAGAGAGTCTGAAAAGAGCTTAAAGACAACTCCAAGGGGTTCCTTTCTTGTGTATCCATGCAAGCCCGAAAAAGAGATAAACGGTTGCTCGGTTACATTCTCACATTTTTACGAGCACGAGAAAGAACAAAGACTAATCTTGGTACTCTTCCCCCATCTTGAAAGCTAGTGGCTTAACTCCAAAATGATCATCAAAGGCTAGAGACATGCCCCCCAAGCTTCAATTCATTCACTGACTTTGAGGATACAGGTGGATGAAATGAAGGTTCAAATATGAGACCTAAAGAAACACTCGACTTGACATCTAGCGAAAGACTCGACCTGACAGGAGAGGTGATTATTTCATTTTTTAACGAGCTTGACACAGGAAAAGAACTATGCTCAAGGTTCTAGGTTCAATCCCCAAATTTATGTTTCATTTTTTAATGATCTTGTTACAGAGAGGAAAAACTATGCTTGTGACCTCTGTTTCATTTTTTAACGAACTTTCTACATAGAAGAGAAACTATGCTCATAGCTTTTGTTTCATTTTTTAATGATCTTGCCACAAAGAAGAGAAACTATGCTCGTGACCTCTGTTTCATTTTTTAACGAGTGTAAGGTAACTAGAGAGGTAGTGGGGGAGGGGGGGGGTTAGAGGGCCCATAGCGATAATAGTGGAGGTCAATCAATGTAAGGTGGACTAGGTCCACTATATTATTAAAGAAGGCCCACTATGGTAGTTAGATATAATAAATGTAAGAGGACTTCTTAGAAGGTTCTACTTCTAGAAGATTCCTCCT
>JZKD02S2037797.1:238904-259540 GCA_000966675.3 Picea glauca | reverse complement strand
AACATGGTAAAAGTAAATATAAAGGAGTAAAACTCTTTTTACCATATCATTTTCACTTTTCCACTATTTGAGCTCAAAAACCCCTCTTTTACCCTCGAAGTTCAGCGTCAGATTGTAGAAGTTACGACCATCCATTCGGTGATCCTTCAGAGATAGTGAGGTAGGCTCTTTGTCTTCTACTCTTTCATGGTTTAATTTTGCATTTTCATTGGTTAAAATTCATTTTTTGAGTTGATTTTATGAGCCCTACTTGCGCTCAGCCATTCTCGCAGGTGGGCTACATGGGACCTGCGAGAATGGGTGATTCTCGCAGGTGAGTCCACAGTAGCTTGTGAGGTTCTTGCAATGTGCCCAAAGGGCACCTATGAGAACTGCAAAGCACAAAAAAAAATTAAGATTTTACTCAATAAAAAGGAACCAATTCATGAATAGAGTTGCTAATCCTCTTTTTGTGCTTCTTATGCAGGTAATTGGCCATCAAAATGGTTCTTGAATGGCGTGAAAGGGAGCACAAAGAAGACAATGCTATTGTCGGAAATCATCCACCCACTATTGTTGCTTTAAGAAACTGTGGCCTTCGGAAGTACTTTCATATCCCGGGCATGAGGGCCCAAGTCAGGTTATTAGAGTACCTTGTGCGTATGTGGGATCTCGATCAGCAAGCATTTCATGTGGGGGTCCACACACTATCCTTATATATTGAGGACATTTACTTCTTGACTGGACTGTCACGGCAGGGGTACCATGTGAGCCTGACTGGTAGCAGAGGTGGTGGGTTGCCCATGAGTGAGTACTGCCGCTTACATTGTGTTCCTGAGGCAGAAAGGAAGAAAGGGAAAGTAGCTATTTGGGGAGTACAGGATTTGACCCTCTGTACTATCCTATTCACCATAGCTTGGATGGCTGGGAGTTTTGATCCTCACATGGCGCTACAGAGTTACTTCCAGTATGCCATTGAGTGTACTGAACCTCGGGTTTTTAACTGGGCAGATGTTGTGCTTCATAGTATAAAAAGACATTTGACCAAATGCAGACGAGGCAACCTGAAGAAATTCGAGTAAGGATCTTTGTTAGTGTCCTTATTTCTTGAGAGGGTTCCATTACTGAGGCTGCAGGTGGAGTGGAATTTACCGGCTCCCAGGGATCCAAGAATGTTGAGATGGTGTCAGCTCATGGCCCGACACGTAGCTGGACCGACCATCAAGTATGATGATACCTTCTTTGACTAGCTTCAACCACAGATGTTGATGGTTGACGATTATGCTTATGCCGGGTTGGATTTCTAAGGAGATCTGGACTTAGTGCTGCCAGAGGATGCTCAGTGGGGGGAACTTGGTAAGAAGTACACACATTTTTTTCTTTTAAATGTTTTTGTGAATTTTTCATATTCAAATGTTTTTTTGTTTTATATGTTCGTCCAAAGCCTAATTACAAAATCATTGTTGATGACACAGATGTTGGACCTTACCGACCTCCTGGTACTTCTCCCATTCAACGGCGAGGAGAGGTGGCGCCAGTGCCACAATGGGAAGCCGGGGATTATCAAGCAGTGGAACAAAACCTAGAGGGTTTGACAGCAGATATTTCAGATATGCCTCTTGGAGAGGTTCCACGACGCGATCAACGTCATACAGTAGGAGTGTCAGAGGCCATGATTTGACTGCTCTATAGAGTTGCCCGGGTAGTCATATGCTACCGTGAACGTCATCCATGATGTCACTTTGTAGAAGCTATGAGCTTCAGATTTTGACATTTTGGTATTCGGACAAAAAATTTTGTAAAAACTCTTTTGATCGTTATATATACAGATGGCTTCTATTGGTTTACCTTGTATTGTGTGAAAGATTGATTTGATTGATTTATAAATGATCCAAATGTCTATCTAATACATAGTTAGCCAATGCATCTGTTAATGTATTTAGACATCTAGGAATATGTTGATATTCAATGTAATCAAAATAATGTTCCAAGAGGTGAATTCGCAAATACACTCGTAACAAAGTAGGACTTCGAATAGTGTAGACATTACTTAACTGTGGTACTACAAGCTGCGAATCGAGTCGCACAACCAAATGACGGATTCCGAGAAAGATAGAATCAACCAATAATTCAATAACGGTGCTATACTCTGTAATGTTGTTGGTCGCACGGTCGAGACACACACCTTGTAAGGAAACAAGTTCATTTGTAGGGGTGTAAATTGCCCATGCAGCGGAAAAAAGGTTCTGAGTACTACGGCTAGCATCATCAGCGAAGCCAATATAGGGTAGCGAAGACTTCGACATCTGGAAATCAAACACAACGTCACATAAGGGCAGAGACTAGATAATGACAAAAGAAAGCTACAGTAACACACAAGAAGTATGATACAATAAAAATACAAGTACTCGTGCACAGATGATTTTATGCATAGTACTTCTTCAAGTACAACCCATTCCTGGGTTCACTCAAAGGGATACCATCGTAATCTACTAACTCATAAGATCCTTTTTCCAAAACTCGTCGAATGATATAAGGACCTCGCCACATGGCTTCAAATTTTCCAGCCCCTAGCATATCTCAATCTTGATCATAGAGGAGAACGAGATCTCCTTCCGAGAAAACACGAGGCTTGACATATTTATCATATTGGGCCTTGAAACACTTCTTCTGAGCTTCTATAACTAGGGTAGCATCGCGTCGAGTTTCATATAATCGCATAAGATACAATAGATGTTCTTCTTCAGCAGAAGTGTTTGGTAGGAGTTCAACAGCTAGTTTTAAAGAGGGTATCTCGCATTCAATCGGGAGAATAGATTCTACACCATAGACTAACCGGAAAGGTGTAAACCCAGTAGCAGACTTGACGGATGTTCGGTATGCCCACAATGACGAAAATAACATTGTGTGCCAACTTGTCTTATGAATCCCTATCATTTGTCGGAGCATAGTTATGAGAACTTTGTTGATTGCTTCGACCTGGCTATTGGCTTGTGGGTAATAGGGCTTTGAGTTATCATGGCGAAGACCCAACTTTTCAGTAAGTTCAAACATCATGAAGTTTCTGAAGTGGCTACCATGATCAGTGATGATAGCTTGGGGAACACCAAAACGAGCTATGACGTGATTAAAAATGAATAATGTTGTGGTCTTTCCAGTGTTGTCAAATATCGGCATCACCTCGGCCCATTTCGTAAAGTAATCGATGGCTACAATAATGTAACCATGCCCCCCGGCCGAGTGAGGGTTACATGTCATGAAATCGATGCCCCATTTCACAAAGGGACCAACTGAGACCACAGGGTGAAAAGGAGCGGGATGTGAGCGTATCTTCTGATTATAGGTCTGGAAAGCATGGCATTTTCGAACGACGATTATGTAGTCATTAAACAAAGAAGGCTAAAAATACCCTACTCGTAAGATCTTCTAGGCATTAGCATACCCAGACATATGACCACCACATGCTCTAGAATGGCAGACATTTAGAGATTTCTCGGCTTCGTCGAACGTTAGACAACGTTGAAAAACATATTCAATCCCCCGACGATAAAGAGTATCCCCGAGGATAATATATTGGAAAGCTTGATAGCGTATGCAACGTCGGTCAGTACTAGACAAAGTTGGCCGAAAATTCTAAGTTTGGATATATATAATGATATCCCCATACCAAAGATCATCAGTGCTGATAAGGAAAAGATATTCATCGGGTAATGAATCCGCTGCTACTGTTTTCATTGCAGAATGGGGAAAGTCGCATATCAACTCAGCAAAAACTAAGGACTTCTTGGACTTGGCGCGTTCAAATTCCAAGTCAAACTCCTGGAGAATCACAATCCATTTGGAGTATTTTCCCCCTAGCAATTGACGGGTAAGAATGTGTTGCATAGGGTTGCAGTGAGAAATCACTATAGTCTTGCGCGAGAGGATATAGTGCCGGAAGCATTGGATGACTTGGACAGCAGCCAAGGCCCGTTTTTCGACATGTAGATACTTGATTTCAGTAGGCGTTAGACTTCGACTCAAGTAGTAAATAACATGTTCGTCGTTAGCATCATCCTCTTGGACGAGAACCATACCAATGGTATAATCCGAGGCATCAAGATAGAGGAAATAATTGCGACTATAATCGGGGGGAAAGAGAAGCGAAGCACATGTTAGGGACAATTTCAAAGCTTCAAAATCATTGTTGGCGATGGTATCCCAGATGAACTCTGAATCCTTTTTCAGTAGCCGCGTAAATCCACAAGTTATCTCGACATAATTTGGGATAAAATGACGAAGAAAGTTTGCTTTCCCCTACAAAATTTGTAACTGGCAAAGAGTAGAAGGAGGAGAGAGATTAAGGATCACCTCAACCTTTAAAGGATTCACACAGATCCCTCGACGCGAAATGATAAAACCTAGAAGGCGGCCAGATTCCATGCAGAAAACGCACTTATGAGGATTCAAACGTATATGGTAGAATCGACAGTGAACGAAAATGGCGCGGAGGTGTTTTGGGTCTATACCAATCGCAGGGTCGATACCTGGCATTTCTTCGTAGCTCCATGCAAATATATCACGAAACTCTTTGAAAAGGGATGTGTAGGTGATGACTTCGTCAGAAGAACACGAAGCTTCAATATGGACATTTTCGACAATCTTAGGTTTGACGGATATGTCAAGGGGAATAGTGGGAGAGATATTGCTTAAGTTCCCTTCGGAAAACACATCGTGTGCAGATTCGGGAACGGTCGATATGACAACAACAGTCGACGGGGTTGAGATCCGTTGATAATTCTCAATGGTATGTTGCTCCAGAAAGAGGATGGAACGATGATGCCCATCGTCCCAAGGGGTGTCCTCCATGACAGACATGATCTTCTCATCAGTGAGAAAGATGACATGAAAAGGATCAAGAGACAACTCACCAAGAGAGGGGGTAGAAGGTGTTGTCAATTGAATGGCCTAATAGGTGGATTCGATCGGACTTAACGACATTGCATCACCATAACGAAGATGATCGCCAGGGTAAGGTACTATCTTGGGGTCGTGAGACACAGGAAGTTTGTGAGGTAAGGTGGAGATCATGTTGATGGAAGCAACAGATGAGCGTGGAACATCGGGCGGTGGAATGGGGAAAGTACCCATTAATGAAGAGTCCTTGAGAAGGCCTACACCAATGTGCTCATAACCCGGTGGGGTTTTAGTGATAAACGGTACATTGCCAGTACGGGTATCAAAATTGAAGAAGTCTAGTTGGTCAATGGTGAAAACCTTACCTTGATGTGGGAAACGTACCACATAGAAAAGGGTCGACACAACTGCACGCATGGAATCGATCCAGCTGCGGCCAAGTAGAAGATTATAATCAAGGGGAGTGTCAAAGATTCCACTTCGACTTGGACCATCTTGCCTTCTAATGTGATGGGCAATGAAGGAAGGACACCATAGGGCTTAAAACCAGAGTTGTTGAAGGCTTTAAGAGTATTCTGGGATTCATTCAAAGAAGGAGAGCCAATAGCTTTCCAGCAAGCAAGAGAATTAACACATGTCGAGGCACCCTCATCGATAACGTTTCGGCAAATGTTTTTTTTAGAGACAATTACTTGGATCTGGAACACAAGTTGAGGGGGTAACCTTGGAATGTGATCCTCCAGGTCAAATATTCTTAAATTCATATCCGTCAGATCGATTCCACCGATAGCTTTCAACAGTGCCTTCTGTTGTGCGGGACAAGTTTGAAGGACTTAAAGGGCTGACATCGCAGAAGGTGCTTGGGCCAGATCTTCAACAATGTTGTAGTTCTTGGCCGCACGAGCATGAGGATTGAAAGTTGATTTCTGAACAACGCCCTTTGGGGGGGGTCGCAGAACTATGTCGAGGCTCGATCATTCGAGATGAAGAGGACCATTGGTAGGTGGAGTCATTGGAGAGGGTTGTACCAAGGAAGGAGGTAGATCATCAACCTTCTCTTTAGAGGGAGAATAATCTTTGGCTCGAGTAGTGAGTGCAACGTTGCTCTGCTTAGAATCGCTAGTACACATCAAGACATAGGATGTAGTCGAAGATGAGGGTTGGTCACGAATGACCAACTGAGCCTATTGTTGAGACGGGAAGGGTTGGGACAAAACAGTCGGTGCAGGTGGTTTTGGAGCTCCTTGAAGGAACTTAGTGACCTCAGCATGTCGTGGACAATCCTTCGTGTAGTGATCATCACCACAGATAAGACAAGGGTATTGAGGTTTGCGCTTATCTTGATCATCAACAGGGGCAGTTTTGGTTTGCTCTGCTTGAGAATTATTTTTTCCCTCCTTATTCTTACCTCTCCCCTTTTTAGATTTGTTTTTACCGACTGGGGTAGATTGAACTGCATTTACCTCAGAAGTCTTTCCAGCGGGAGGGGAAGGAGACAAAGCATTTTGAACATTAGAAGAAGCAGGTTTGGGGTTTGTGCTTGAGGCAGAGTGTGGTTGGGCCTCGAAAGTGCCAATCACACCATCAGCTGCATGCGAAGCAGCTGGACTAGTTGAAGTGGTGGAAGTGGAAGGATGAGGTAAGTCAGGTAGTAAATCGTAAAGGGTCCCTATTTGCGAGTAAACGAGGTCAAGATATTGAGCACGACTTATAGCCTGCTCTTCTATGACCACTCCACCCATGGCAATGTCACGACCGATGTCGTTCACAAATGATTTGGTAAACCATTCTGCCAGCAACTGATCGGGGAGTTCGAGTTTAATAAGACGTCATCGCCATCGCCACTCATGAATGTGATTGGATATATGAGTGGCCTTATTCTGTTTGAAAGAAGTAAAAATATTGGTTCCTGTGTCATAATGAATCGGTAACTGGTAGGGTGTGAGGAAAGCTATAGCTAGGGTGTTGAAGTCAGAGAAGAAACCTTGTGGCAATTCGATATACCACTTCGCAGCAGAACCTGTGAGGGTTCGTTGAAAAATACGTAAATGAATAGAGTCGTCCATCAATGAGTTGGATGAACACCATAGGTGAAAAGTCATAACGTGATTTTTTGGGTCCTCTCCCGCTTTGCCATCGAATTTGGGAATGTCCGATGGTAGCTTGGTGGGTATAGCAGGCCATTGGGGAGAGTGACGAATCTGATCATTTAAAATCCTTGACAAGTCTGGAAGATCCAAAGTGGCTATAAAGGGTAACTGTCGATTCACCTGCGGGTACTGGTGGCTTTGGGGAGGAAGCCCTGTCGGCAAACCAGTAGGACCATAAGCAGTCTGCATATAATGCAAAGACCCAAGCAGATTCAGTGGTGGTTGGAGAGGATAGTAGCTCATAGGATTATACCCTGGAACAAGGACTTGAGTTTGAGCATTCACCCCCCCAAATGGGATTGAACGAACCTGGATATGGTTGGCCCATACTAGGGGGTATTACGAACGCAGTTGGAAACTACTACACCCCAGCCGATTGAGGGGATGTTGTATCAACTAATTCTAATACTGGGCCAATGGCGGAGGGATGTTTTTTCCATAAGGAGGGGTCAGTCCTCCCATCGAAGGTGGTGTTCCAATTGGAGGTAGTGTTCCAATTGGGGGTTGTGTTCCAATTGGGATTTGTGCGCCAAAAGGAATTTTCCCACTGAAAGGGGGTTGAGTCATACCACCTTGGTGAAATTGTCCACCAACTGGAATCTGGTAATTTGGATTGAATGATGGAATAGCGCCACTAGGATTAAGACTGCCAGTAGAAGACGAAGAAGGTCCTCCAAAAGGAAATTGAGGGAGTGTTGGAATAAAACCAGGAAGAGAGTGCCCAGAAGAAGAAGGACCACCAGGAGATCCAGATGGGGTTTGCGTAGGAGTGTGAATGGAAGCATTCAATGCACGGTATCCGGGTGGTAGTGTCAGAGTGGCATTGGGCGTTCGCGGTGTGTTTATGGGAGCAAGACTAATCGCAGTAAACCCGATTGGAACACTCATAATATCTGTAAGATGGGCCATTTCGGTAGGGATGGTAAAGTGATAAGCGGTAGTCAACGGTACTGTCTCTGGACTAGAGATTTTGGAAATCACAAGTGGGTTGATTTTGGAAATCACAGGTGAACCTAGACCAAAAAGGTCCCATCGGAAAACACCTGTAGACAAAAAAAGATCTTGGCCTTCTATGCCTAGAAAGGGTCCAACTGGTGATCCAGAAGACGTAACAACTAATTCTCTGGAAGAATTCAGTCGCATAAATGGTCCTTCAGAATCAGGGTGAAGTCGAAAGTCCTCTCGAGTATTTGTAATTCGAAAATGTTCTAGAGAGTCAGTGCGTTCCACTTGTGGCGTGGTGATGATTGTGACTTCACTTTGCCGAGGAGAGCCCTCAGGTGTACTTGTAGGCAAGGGTTGAGAACCTTCCATATGCTCTGGAGATAAACCCTACATTCTATGTGAAGGACGTGGAGGAGCTATTGTAAACGAGTGACAAACTTCACGAAGAAAATCTTATGGTCAACTTTGAGAAACAAACAACACGTGCTAGTAAACAAAATCTAGGAAGCAACACCAAGCAAACAAGACCTTCTAATTCTAAATTCACTAGTTGGTGATGAAATCCAACGTCGCAACAACGAGACAAGAAGGGGATGGGATAGGGTGGAAAAGTTACGCTGACGACCTGCTTAACGGACTTACACCCTGGTGCAAGCTCCCACACATAATCGTGGGTATACCCTCCAAGGAGCCCAAGTGAGTTTGGTCAACTTCAATTCCAGGTACCATGAAGACTTTCCCCTTCACAGTCACCTCATGTAATAACCTAAAAATATAGGCCACTAAGGTTACCACCAACAACAATAAATCCTGGGGGGACAATCAACAGTCCGATCCACACGCAAGGGCAGGGTATCGAGCCCGAAATCAACTCAAAAGGCTTCCACTCATTATTGTGGGTATACCTTCGAGTGATCCTCGTAATATGTGCAATCTCTACACTGATATCAACAAAGTAGGGTGAGTAACTCTGCCAATATCAATGTGACCTCATGTTTGACCCTTGTGTGAGAAGGGCTTCCCAGGACAAGATGTTGCAAATGGAATTTAACACTCCCTAACACAATATGATATTGTGTGTTTTGTTCTTTGGAGAGTGTATCTTTCTTCCTACTCCAAAGCACTAGCCTAGCTAAATGTTGGTGTAATAGAGCCCTAGAAAAGAGTTACTAGGTAAATTTTACAATTGCGCAGTGTTATTAAGAGTTGTTGTTTACTCAAAGGAAACGGAGGTGAAACTTATGTTGTATGACTCTGACCCAACGATGCATGGATGAGAATGAAAAATATATCGATTTTCGTTCAATGAATCCTATGTATGGGAGGGAGAGAGAAGTTTTCCGGATCAATCTTGGAACTACAAGACACAATTTCCTTTAAAAAGCAAATGCAAAAAATCACGCATCAAGAACAATTCGCTATTGTTTCTTTTTCAATAATTTCAACAATTGATTTTCAATGTTTTTGAAAACGAAAATGATTTTTGAAAGAAAAAATTTTGTTCACTTTTCAAAAAGGACCTACACCCTGATGGTAAGAGTGCAGAAAATCAAAAACCAATGAACAAGCAATGATAAAAACCCAAACCACTCTTTCAATGAAAACAAAAATAAGAAGCAAACCAATCTAGTCTTTTCAATTGCATCAGAAAGATGATCTTTCAAACAATGGGAAAATGATAAAGACAAAGAAACTCAACTTTCAACCGATCGTCGGTCCTTAACCCAACAAGAACACTCAGATTCTAAAATCAGAGAGCATAGCTTTGCCAAGAAAAGTCAAGAAATGAAAGTCAAGACAGAAGTGACAAGAAGAGCCTTTGAAATCCTAAGACTGTCCATGCACGAAAACAAAGACAAGAAAGACATCAATCAATGGTCCAAGAAACTCTTATGAGGCACCTAGACTGATCTGGGCAGTTGAAGATGCCAAAACCCAAATCCAAAAATTTGAAAAAATGAGTTCCCAGTCTGGCAATATTACACAGTGCGAGAATTAGTGATTCTCACAGGCGACCCTTGAGCAAAGTGCGAGAACCTCGCACTGAACCTAAAGGCAGGGTGCGAACTCAGTATGTTCTCACAGGATACTATGGAGTGCAATGCGAGAACCTCTAAAACCAAGCAAATTTTTGGAAAATGACACAAAATTTGAACAGGCCTCTGGACCCAGAGGGTCTATCAGGGTATCCTGAAGACTCAGAGATTGATATGAATGGAGAAATGTAAGACAAGAGCAAATGGCCAAGGAAAAATACCAAAAACCACAAGAAAACGGGTTATATTCCCCAGTGGAGTCGCCAATTTTTTTATCGGACTAATTGGTAGGTGCAGACACTAACAGATCTCCCTAGATCCACCTAGATCTAGAACAAAACAGGATAGGACATGACTCTTTCCCTAAGTTTTGACCATTGAATTAGCTAGTAGGAAGGAACAAGTAACATACCTTAGTATCGCTTCCTAGGGTCTCTGTTTCTCCCGCTTCGCTCCAGTGATCTCATGAGGTCAAGACCAAGACAACACAAACCAACCAAAGTGAAGATAGCAAAATATATTCAACTTTCAACTTATGTGTATGATCAAGGAATTACACAATAAAGTAAGAATAGATTTATGGGAAAGGGACATGCCATTGTATCATATTAATTGAAAGTAAAGATTACAACCTGATCGCCTTGATGTCGCAAGCTTCCTTTCGATGGCTCTTGGTTCCTACACACACACTTGCTTAATCCTTGCATGAAGAAGATCAAAACCTCTTGATAGACTTGCTAGAGTCTTCAAGCTCCTGTTCAAGCTAAGTCCTTCACGCAATTCTTTCACCAATTATCCAATGAATCTTGCTTAACCTTTTCCTCAATATATAGGAGAGAATAAGATAGTTACTTGGATAAGAATGATCCCACAATATCAGGGAATCCAGTACAAGGATAACCATTCGAATGCCAACCCATTCTTCTAGAAGATTCCCTTCTAGAACCATCGAGAATTCATCTTTTTCCAAGATTTAGAACGAGTTCCCACCCTATCTATTCAACACAGTGAGAGAAGTTCTCGCCATGGTTTAAGGCAGCCTATGAGAATGGGTCATTCTCGCACCCTAATATATTAGCAGCCTGCGAACCTTCTTCAAAAATGAGTTTTCTGGGAAGAGATGAAAGTAACTTTTCTTAGGAGAAAGTTCTTATGAAGAGCCTGAGTACACCATCATTAATACACCATCATGATGACCAAAATCATGGGTAACAGGATCTTAAGAGCCAGGGTTATAACTTGTGAGTAGCCAAAGAATTTTCCCTTACATTTGATGGATGCAAAGCCAAGGTGGGTTATATGCAGTTGGAGATCACCGAAGAATTTATGAGCGAAGCAACATGGCTTCCTCTCACTGGTCAAAGGTGGTTTAAAACTTTGAAGTTGGATGAGATATCTTGGAGTCTGTTCGTCACCTCCCGAAAAATTCAATGCTGTGACAAAGGTATTCCGGTCTCCTTACTCAAAGTTAGATGGCATGGTTTGTTGGCAGTTTTAAGACAATTTGTCACCTGTGAAGGTAATTTTGGCTTGGTGTTCCTTTACCACATATGATTGCTCATGCATTTTATTGGCTTTCATTTAAACATTATGTTTTACCTGCTAAGAAGTTTGTATAAAATGTCAAAGAGATATGAAAGGTAGAACTTGGATTCTATCTTATTTCACCGTGGTCTGATTAAGTACTGTTATTTCATCATTTGAAAGCACTTGGTGACGATTAGGATGGTTTTATAACCCGTAATGGCTTTGTTACATTAAATCATGTAGAGACCCCTGTGGTAGATAAACCTATGATAGAGGAACCTATCAGGCTCTCAAGTGTCAGGCCAGACTTCTTGTATGAAAACCCTCACGAAATGGCATTGTCCGATCAGCCTTTATGTGAGTACCGGGATGTTATTTCTAGGGTTATTAAAACTCCTGAGCATGAACAAATTGTTTTCCCTAGTCCCACTATAAAAAATAACAACAAACACTCATGCAAATAGCCAAAGAAAAGTCAAGAAATAGGGTTGCTTGATAAGAGGCACGGCCAACTCATTTCACGGAGTTTGCGAAATAAATCCAAAGCTCATGTGAGCTTGATCGAATCGATCGAGATCCATGAGGATTCTGACTCCGACATCGAGAGGTTTCTGGCACAAGAAGATCTAAATTGTTCCAAACCAGATCAACCATTTGATTATGTGAATAATATGCCACCATGTTTGAAAGACAGCAAGGAATTTACAGGTATCAAAATTGGTCAAAAACCGACAGTGGGTAACAGTGACGTTTTATCACACAGTTACACACTTCCTCAACTGATTTCCCCTACTGCACATTGTGAAGTTTGTTTACATTGGGTAGGTCGGTACTACACAGAGATCCCTATCCTTCAAGCGAGGATCAAAGCTCTTGTGGCTCAAAATGAATCATTGGCAAATTAAAACCATGAGCTCAAGGCCAATGCACAACAAAAAGTAAAACGTTTGAAAAGGACATGCAATATCATAATAAAAAACACTGACAGTGTCAAAGCTATGATCAATTCTAAGATTTTATGATTATAATTTTGTTATCAGTTGGATGTTAAGATTGGTTTTTATCAAAATTATGCTTTTGTTATTTTTCTAATTAATCTAGATCGATTTATATTTCTATTACTAATAATAAGACTGGCTACAGAATCGAGATGTTTTGTAGCCAAGTCAATTTCTCATATTAAGTTTAGTAATGGATAGTTAATAAAATATTTGATTTCCTCATTTCATTTTTTTTCAGGATAGAATGTAATTGATGCTGAGATGGAGCATGTTGGACTTGGTCAATCAGCTATTTTTCCTTTGCTTATTTTGTAAATAGGAGGAAATTCGCATAAATACTAAAGATGTAGTTTGATCTTAGGTGGCTTCAAGCCCTCTATATTTGTAACTTTTAAAACTTTTTGGGATTTTATCCTATCTTAGAAGATAGGAAGTTTAGCCTTTATGAACTCTTAAATACTACATATTTTGGCAATGAACTCATCTTGGCTGAGGGCAGAAGATGGACGAGTGATTCCAAGACTCAATGAAACAACATATATGCATTTTGGCTTTAGACTTTTGTTAATGATGTTTTCATTTATGTCTTGTTATTCATAATACATTTATAGGTCTGATAGCTTTAGAATTAATGATCTATGATGTCTGGGATGTTTATATTATAAATATCATCTATAATTTGTTGCTCATGATATAATTACTGTGATCATATCTTCAATCAGAATGAATGGATTTATCCTTTAATTTTAATTGAATGATGAAATGCATAAGTTACTTCTAGATTTATCTTGTTGTAATTATGTGCAATTATAAGATCGCAGGGTTTTATTGGTGTTTCCTCTTCTGTCATTAAAACTAAGCTGCCAATACATGTTTTGAATTTATTTATAACAGTTATAAAGTTCATTGCATATTTCTCTCTTGGACATGGCAGCTAGATGTTCTTCACTCATACAGGCGTTTGGATGCACCTCACTAACTAATAAGCAGGTTAGCTCATTTGTATTTCTCCATTCTGTCTTTTACATATTAATGAAATCATAATGTACGGTTCATCTTTCGACTACCTGCATGCTTACGTTTCTTAGTTTATTTAACTCCATATTAGTTTAGATTTATAAAGGAAAAATAAAAAATATTTTTATGTGCTTTCTTTATCTGCTTCCTAGAAGCAATCATTTTTCACATCAATTTTCGTAAGTTTCAATTAAAACTTTCAATGTGTAAATCATGTACATAAGTGAGATTTGTATATCTTCTTATTAAATACACCTACAACAGTTACATTAGAGCATATGTACATATATATATATATATATATATATATATATATATAGTGTTTAGTAATTAGATAGTTATTTCTTTCTTTTATTTGTTTTCTTTAAGATTTTTAGAATTGCTAACGGAGCCATTAAACCCATCAGAATGAGTTACACCAAACGGCTTGGGTTACTTAGACAACCCCAAACTGGACTCGTTCTCCCAGTTGATGGACAGTCAATTTTTCCCATCAACAATAGGATGTCATGTACTTCTACTAATTTCTCCATAATTTCTTCTCTTTGTGCCTTTGATGCATATATTGTATCCTCCCCTCTGTCTTGGACTTTTTTTGCAACGAACTCTACATCGTCTTCTGTAATAGTGATGGTTGGAGGATTCTTGTGATACTTCATCTACTTCTTTATTTCTCCCTCCTGTGTTCCAATCCTCTTCTTCATTGGGGTTGAGGTATGCACCTCAGTTTTCTTATTTATTTCTTCCTCATCTTGTAATTCCTTTGGACAAGAGTGATCCCCCTTCTCGCCATCCCCTTTTACTTATGCCATCGACACATTATCTTTATTTCTTGTCTTGTTTCTTGCTACGCTACTTCCTAAGGCTTGATTGTTCTCTACAGCCTTCCTATTATTATCTGTTGGAGTTCTTGTCTTCTTTGTTGTTACTTTATCTGCTTGATACTTAGGTTTTGTTCCTTTCGTCGATGTGAATGGAACTTTCCATTGTGCAGGCCAGTCCTTCATGATCCAATCTATTTCCTAGTGTGATGTACAATACCTCATTTCTAACCAATTTTTCTTTGGATCCCTTCTGGCTTGAATCCATATATGGTGTCTTGAAGCTTTAAAGTTTGCAACCCCTTCATTTTCCTAGACTACTTCAATTGGGATCCTCTAGAAATTGGTTGTATTCTACTGCATATCTTCTAAGAACATGGAAAATATTGCGCTATTCACCTTTTGGTTCTTATTGTGTTTTTCCTACCATAAGGTTTCATATCACGTTGCACAACATTTCCCTTTTATGTCCAGAAAAGATGAAAATTTTGGCTTTTTCCAGCCTACCAAAGATATCAGTATTAACAACCAAGACTAATGGAATTTTGTTCCATTGTCCTATGCATCCCTGCAATCTATCAATAATTAGTTCAACAAATATGGCGCCCAGCTGAATAATACACCATTTGTGCATTGTGCAGCTACTACTATAACTCCTATGAGGTCCTCTTCCTTTATGCACTTCCTTAAAAGTTTGCAATCCATTAGCTTGGTGGTGAAATTCATTGCAGATTCGTTGATGTTCTTTATTATTATTACCATGGTTCCCCTATTTGTTCTAAACTACTCTTAACTTCTTCTACAATTTCTTTGTCCCTTGCCTTGTTCTCCAAGTAGTATTCTGGATTTACACCATTGGTAGGAAACCCTGTAATATTGGCTATGAGATCTACATCTATGGGGACTGGCCTGTCCATCCACAGGATACCTCCATGTACCCTGGCCAGCAATTTCTTCACACAAAGGCTCGTATTCTTACTACGCCCAAAATACGGTATGTTCAATAGATTCATAATGTCTAAGTTGTATAGAACTGTGATCCACTACGTGGGCTCCAAAATGGGTTTCCCTGAGGGTCCTACATCCTCCCTGATCTCCAAGTAAACTTCCTACGAAAAATTAGAAAACTTCACTATAACTTTTACATCATGATCTGTATATTTTAACTTCGAAGCATTTCCTAACATGTCTTCCACTCCAACTACAGCATCTGGGAGATGAGGTAAAGTGATTTATACTACGCTTGGTGCTTTCCTCTTCTGACCCGCAATTGATTTTTCTTCTACAACTTCATCCTTGGTTTCTTCTTCTTATTTTCCCTCTATCTCTTGCATTCCTTTGACCCACTTTCACTTGTTCTACGGTTGATATTATTCTTCTATCCTGGTGGGACCGATAGATTCGGTCTCTGACATTGTAATGTCCTCTAGCTCCAAAAAACTCTTTGTTTCTTCCATTATTTTCTTCTTCCTTCCTATCTGTCGGGTCACTCCTATAAATCATCCGAGAGCATTGATAGGTGTTATATATGCACTAAAAACCCTCAATTAAATTGTCAACCTGGGGTAAGTAAACTTAGAGTTGTAGAAAAAATTATGCCAAAGGTAGAAGGGATAGTAGTAGTATAGTCTAACTAAAGAAGTGGCTTATCTAAGGGCTAATCTATTCAAGAAAACCTATCTAATGAGAAAAACCTACTAAGAAACTTGAAACTATGTAACCTAAGTACTTTTGGGCCAAGGATCGATGGATAGTTCTAAGAAGACAAGTAAAAACCCTATGTAAAGCAAACTAGTTCATAAAAATAAGAAAAAGCAACTATTAAGCATAACAATAAGCAAATAACAAAAGCAAACTACTTTAACTTGTCAACCTACATTCAATGAGAAACTACCCTATGAAAGCAAGTAAATAAACAAGCAAGCAACTATTCTACTAAAGCAAATAAACAAGTAAGCAAAGACAACTAACTAACCTATTAAAGCAAATAGACAAGTAAGCAAAACAACTAGCTAACCTATTAAAGMAAATAGACAACTAACTACTCTAAGATAACTTCTACTGCAAGTAATCAAATTAAAACTTCTCATTGAACAACTATCTAGCCTAAGAGGCAAGTGGACTAWATTCTTAATTCAAAACTATTTCTAATTCATGAAAGGAAATCTATTTAATTGAAAGCAAGAAAGACTAGCAACTAACCTTTAATCTATGATAAGCAAATTGTTCTCTAACCTATCAAAGAAAAATACTATCTATCCAGAAGCAGCAATAAAACTATCTTCTAAGTTATGAAAGCAAGAAACTATATTTTATAATCTATGAAAGCAGGAAACTATATCTTTTAACCTATGAAAACAGGAAAACTATCTTTTAACCTATGAAAACTCAAATATAATGTTGGTGGTTGTGTGAATGTCTCTAGTGTTGTATGATATCTTGATGGCACTTGACAACAAAGGATAATTCAAGTGGTATAATCTCAACATTGATCTCAATAGCAAATTGAAAGGTATGGAGTAAACAATCCAATGAGAATTTAGCCATTATGAAAACAATGTTAATTACCCTGCATATTCATGAATTATTAACCATGTATTAACCATAAAAAATATAACGAGATTTTAATTGTACTTCTACGCTATGTAAACAAACTTCATAATTAAATTCAATCATTAACTAAGAATTGTAATTGCAATCTAATTGTAGGAAAGTACATAAAATGAAACTATGCTATATCTATTGTAACAATTCAAACTGCAATAAGAAAATGCTTAAGAATAGAAAGTAAGACATGACATTAAAAAGTAAACTACCAAATGTATTAGCCAACAACTAAGTAAGCAAGATCTATATAAAACTGAAATAAGCAATCTGTCATTAAAAACCGAAATTAACTCTATCCATCCATCAAATCCTTGTCAAAGAAAACCCAAATTAAAACTCTGTTCTATTCTATTTAAAACTCTGTTTTAAATTTGATTCTAAAGTCATAAATAAAGACATAATATAATATCTAATTGCACATGGGGTTAGTCTAGGGGTTTGAAAATTCGTTCCTAACTACAATATCAATGCATGCTAACACAATCCGTCATACTAACCTCAAAAGAGAATCAAAGCAATTAAACTATAACAACAAACTAATTAACACAATGAAAATGTGTGTACAGGAAATAAAGAGAACAACTAAACTATAAAATGAATAAACAAACTAAAGAACAGTTACCAGAATGTTGGTGGGCCCCCCAGCAAGTCGTGGTCACTTTCTAAAAGCACACCACGAGCTCAGTAAGATGAATTCACCATAAAAACTCAAAAACGCAGTTCTTATATAATCTGGCAATGTAATATAGCAAAACAGAGTAAAATCTTGTTTCTCTCTATCACACTGATGCTTCTAAGGCTTAACAATCATCTGAACACCATAGTGGTATTTATAATGTTTACAGACCAAGTGGTCGACCACAGGAGGGTCGAACCGCTTCTAAATTCAGCAATTTACATTAAATGATGCCCTAATTGTTGAAACAGAGTGAGCCAATAATCGCCCTCTTGAACAACTAAAACTAAGTTTTCGTAAGTTCAGTAGTTGGAGGGGGAAAGCATGAACAAAACCCACGTTCCCCATTCATCCATCATTGGTCACCAATACCATAATTGCCAAGTCGCCCTTCGTTTTTGTGCAAGACGCAGTGTCGGATCAGGTATCGGAACAAGTGTTGGAAGGAGTGTTGGACTGAGTGTCGGAAGCATAAACGTGGTGCATTTTCACCCCATAACACCAAAAAATGTGAATTAGATCCTTGGAAGTGTAAAAACATGATGAATTATACTCAATATAATCATTAAACACAAATCATATGTACCTAGTGTCGATCATACCGTTTTATCATAAAATTCTTCAAAAATCTCCTTCAAAAAGTAAAAAATACATATGTACATTCGGCAAAAAGTGTCTAATAATTGTCATAAATTGATCATATATTGGGCCCAACAAGCGCCAACCTTCAAGGGTGCCATATTACTTGCCTTGTGCATGAATGCATATCTCTCTAGCTCAATCACCCTCTGTTCGTGCTCTCAAGTGCTATGTTTCTCAAAAATCTCTAAGTGTTGAACCCTTCCTATCTTTTTCCTTTTTATAAACCTTGTCATTAATGCTCTGACGCGTTTGATCTTTTTCGTTCACTTGTTTTTCGTTTTTCCGATTATTTCTTCATTCCATCACGCTGTGTCTAATTTTCTTGTGTGCAATCTTTTGAATTATGTTGCACCAATTTATGTATGTTGGGCGTTGTCATTCCCAACTATTTGTATGTCACTTATTCCTCTAGCTACTTATCTTTGGCTTTTTCATCATTTTTCTACTTTTATCTTATTTTTTCTTCTTTTAACTCCTACTATTTACAATATGTACAAGTCTACTTGTCGCACTGCAACTACTAAGAGTTAGTAGGTTGATTGTCCCTATATAGTTTAAGTCTACTTCCATTCACCATTCCTTGAACTTCCTTTCCTGCTAAGTTTTAAAATTGTACAACACCTCCATCTATGACATACTTTATCTGATATGGCCCTAGCCAATGCATTCTAAGCTTCCCTGGGTGTTGCAAATACTTGTTGTCATAGAGTAGAACCAAATCTCCTTTCTTAAACTTCTTCTTCTTGATATGTATGTCATGCCATGCTTTATCCTTTGCTTTATATACCTCTTGTTGGAAACTTTCCATGATTTTTTTCTCTTCTAATTCCATCAGTTGAGCCAATATTTCCTGCATCACGCCACTTTCTGTCATATCTGTAATTGTTGCAATGCACAGACTTGGTATCAAATAATCTAAGGGAACTACTGTCTCATGTCCATAAACCAATTTAAAGGGTGTTTGTCCTATTATTTTCTTCCAGGTAGTTCTATAAGCCCAAAGTACTGCCGGTACCTTCAAATCCCAATCATCTTTGTTTACATCACAAATCTTTGTCAAGGCATTCTCCAAAATTGTGTTGAAGTCTTACACTATCCCATTAGCTTGAGGGTGGAAAGGAGTTCTCTTCCGGTGATGTATCTTAAATTCTTCAAGCATTGCCTTAATTGTATTGTTGATGAAGTGAGTCCCTTGATCACTCATCAATATTCTTGGACATCCAAATCTTGTCACTACATCCTCAAATAAAAAGTGTTTTGTTGTCTCTGCACTACAATCCTTTACTTGTGTTGCCTCTTCCCATCTGTTCAACTATTTTTTCGTTGTAATAATGTATCTGGCCCCTGATCTTCTTGTTGGTGGATTAATTGGACCTACAAAATATATTTCCCACTTATCAAACACTTGTAAAGTAACATGTGGTCTCAGTGGCATCTCATCCCTCCTAGATGGCTTCCCAACCCTTTGACAAACATCACACTTATGGCAGTATTCCTTTGAATGCTTGTGAACTTTTGGCCACCATAATCCTACATGCAATACCTTATGTGTGGTAACTTTTCCTACGTAATTCCCTCCTACAATTCCTTCATGTGCCTCTGCTAAAATAATGGGTCTTTCATGCTCCATCAAACATATCCTTAATATGCTATATGCTCCAAGTTTGTATAAATGACATGTAATTAACTGATAATATGTAGCTCTAACCACCAATTTTATCTTCTACACAGTAGTAAATTCTCTTGGTGCAAATCTTGTACTCAAAAACTCAATAATGTCATCAAAATACTCATCAGCTATATGTACTGAAAATAATTGGGCATCTGGAAATTTGTCTTCCAAGTTATTGGGTTCTTCTCCATTAGTTATTCTAGATAAGTGTGTTGAACACACCTACCACACTTAGAGGGGAGGTGAATGAGTGTGGGGCTATTTTTCCCAAAACTTCCCTCTTGCACAAAAACTCATCAATTAGCATTCAACATTTATTCATTACCCATTGTTGTCAGTTAGATGTGAGCACATATCAGCAACATATATCATCAACAAGTCATCACCACAATGAACACAAAGAACACAAGATGTATGTACAATTTTATTTTTTATTACGGACTACAATCCTTGGGGTTTATCAGCAACAACTGAATAGAGTACAACTCTACAAGAGCACCAAATCTATATGCAAGACTCATCTTGCATTCTCAGCACAAACTGAGATGAGGTAACAATCCTCAATAGATATCAATCTGTACCATAAACAAGAGCATCAACCATGCACCAACCTGTGCCAAACAACCTGTAATCAACCTGTACCATAAAAAAGTGCATCCAACCATGT
>JZKD02S2037797.1:217136-229256 GCA_000966675.3 Picea glauca | reverse complement strand
AAGCTTCCATTGGTGAGTTCAATCCTTCCTTTGTCGGTGACTTCGACTGAATATTTGTCCCCCATCAGAATAGGAGAACATTTGCATGCATCCAATGAAGAATAGACTACTTTTGAGGCAGCCATGTGATGTGATTCTCATGAATCTACAATCCAAGCATCAAGAGAGTATTGGATGGAAATCAAGGCATGGCTAGAATTGTCTTTCTTGGGATTCTAATCTTCTGGCTTCTTCTTCTTGGCACTCTAGGGGATGCGATCTCCAAGGTTGTTTTCCTGAAGTATTTGAGACATTATATCTTCTTTTTTTTTCATGCATGCATGCGGATTCTGGATGGAATCCTTTGTGACAGTATGTGCATTTATCCCCTTTTCTTCCCTTTCCCCCTTTGGATCCGAAGGCATCGGTGAAGGGTTTTGTGTACCCTTCCTTCTTTGGATGTGCATGATCTTTCCTTTTGTATTTATCTTTAGATTTATGATATCGATGGTTTCCATCTTGCACAGTAAGTGCATGCGCCTTTGGGCATTTGATTTTTCCTATGTTGATGAGCTTGGTTTTCTCTTGTGTCAGGGATTCGATAAAGTCCTCAAGAGAAGGCATCTTCCAGGTAGCTCCGGAGGTGAATCTGACTGAATGGAATGTGGAAACTAACATAGAGAATTCAGGACCAAGTTTGGAGAGAATGGTAAGAACCATTTGTTTCTCCTCCTTATATTTATCAACCCCGCAAGCTTTGAGTTGCGACAGTAAATCCTTGAATTTTGTAACGAAATGTTGGATATTGTCAAAGATTTTTGGATCCAATGTGAGAAATTCCACCTCTATCATGTGTCCCCTCATCTCATCATGTTTTACAAATAGCCCTTCCAAGTTGGTGTAGGCTTCATTGGGAGTCTTACAGGAAGATATGTGAAAAAGGATATTGAGAGAAATAAGACTACAAATTGTTATGAATGCTTTATCCATTCGATTTAAGTACTTGGATTTTTATATGGCTCATGTCGGTTCTGTGTATGTATTCAAGGTTTAACTGTGCAAACCTTTGGTTCAGAGATGTATGACTATTTTCTCCTTCTATGCAAAGTAGTTGTAAGGTGTAAGAATGAATTCTTTTTGTAAATCCATCTTTCCGTTGTCTTCAATCTTTTGTACCTGCAAAAAATTTTGGTGTAGATTTTGCTTAGTAGTCTTTCAGCTCTGATACCATATAAATTTGTTGAACTTACACAGAAAATATCTAGCTAGAAAATACTACACACATTTGTAGAGATAAACTGAGAAAGAAGAAGGGGAGAAAGAATGGAAGAATTCCCATTAACCGTTATGAATAATGAATAATTTACACATGATATACTCTGTATAACTCAATGAATGCACACTGGAGGAGAACCAATGTGCCATAGTGGTGGTATAGAGTGATCTGGACAAACACTAGTAGTTACAGGAGTGAATTTCCACCTAGTCTAGTCTCTCGGGCAGTTACGGGAGTGAACTGCCACCTAGCTAAGTTAACTAGTCAACCAGTCTTCGGTTAAGTGACTGAACAGAATGTAATGAGGAGTAGATCAAGGAATCAAGAGTAATGCACTAGTCTAGTGATTATCCCAAGGAAAATGCACATTATCATGGTGATGATCCTAATATTGCATGGTGACAAAACCAATGCAGCATCTAGACTCAACTCAACTAGTCAAATTGAAGTGTCAACTGAAGAGAATATTCTCTAGGTGGAATATTCTCCTCTAAAATATAGGAGATTGGATAATGACTAATTATGAAATTAAACAAGGAAAAGCCTTAGGAAAAATAAATTTTAGGTGTGTGTGAAGTAACTTCAATACTAACAACCTGCTTTTACCATCAAAGTTTGTGCTAAAGCATTGGAGCATTATCTACTTGTTTAGTGCTTCATTGTATGATAATTGTTTGATAATTTTGATGGTTAATTTAGCAGTAACAAGCTCTTATTATTTATGATATATATTCTTGTTTACTACTAAAATATTGAACAACAATATTCTCTTCCTTGTTCACTTAATTATTAAGCTTGTATCTTCGTCATTTGTCTTGTCTAGAGCAGGTTTGACACTTTGGTGCAAGTACTCAAGTATTTGGAAACCATTTTCCATATACAAGACTCATTTCCAAGATCACATCCTTCTATCATCATTGACCTCAGGGATTCCTCTCATTATCTATCCACCCTCTGTCTCAATCCCCCTAGGGTCATCGGGATTCCCCCTTTGTGTAGGATTTATCCTTCACTAAAGTGAGGGGAGTGCATATCTAAGGTGACAATGGGTAGGTATTCCCATAGTTTTCCCACATTTGTACATTGGGTTGGGATTTTCCGAACCTACAATCCATGCGATTGTTAGGAAATGAGGAACACTTCCACACTAAACCTATTAGAAGAGAGGAACAAAGATTTAAACAAGAAAGTAAATGACAAAGAAAACACACAATACACAGATATTTTACCCTAGAAACCCAAATGGGAAAACCAACATTCATTGGGCATTCTTCTCTCTTTTTGTCTTATTCATTTAGAATACAAGGTTACATGCCTAACCTTGGTCTACACCTAAGACACAATCGACATCATACCTTCTTTCTTTACACAAGAACAACCTTGTAGCCAATTCTGGATTACATATGCATGACCAACAACCTCTACAATTATTGATTAGTGATTAAATATTAGCTATTATATTTTACAACATTACAACACGCCTTCTTTATAGAATTTACAGTAGGAAAACCCCTAAAGAAAAGGCGCCCAAAAAAAGTTACAAATCCACTCAAATCATTGGCTACAAATCGCGTGAATCTCGGGATTTTGTTACAGTCACATTACCAGTCGACCTTCATTCGATCTTCAGTCGGTTGCCACATGCTTGCCTATCGATCTCTTGTCAGTTTAACTCTTCAACTTGTTGTCGATGTCTTTGACTTCGAATTTACCCGGTCAAACCACCTCGACCTTTGACTTATTTTTGAAGTCTTCAACTTTGAATTTACTTGATCGAACCATCTTAACCTTCAACTTATTGTCGAACCACCTCAACCTTAGACTACCAGTCGATCCACCTTGACTAGAATTTCACTACAAAGAACATAACAACCCAACATTCTCCCACTTGCTGTTTTCTTTGTTGAAACCAGGAGAACTCTGAACTTTCGTTCACATACCTAGGGTAGAAATTCCCATTTCCTCTCTACACTAAAAGAAATTCACAACACTCATAGACTTGGTCAAAGAGTCCACTATGTTTTCAAACATGTCTACTTTATCCAACAACACATTGTTTCTTTCCACCATGTCTCTCACAAAATGTTATTGTACATCAATGTGCTTAGTCTTAGAATGATCAGTTGGGTTCTTTGCCAGGAATATTGTGCTTTGACTGTCACAACTTATATTCATATATTTTTTCTCAAACTTGATTCATGAACACAGCCTTTGAAAAACATATTGATTCTTTACTTCCATGAGTGGCTGACATGTATTCATCTTATGTTGTTTACAAGGGTACAACTGTCTGTCACTTAATCATCTAGTTGATTGCTCCACCAAACAACTTCAACACATAGCCATTTGTCGACCTTCGTCGATCCAGGTCTCCAACTCAGTCAGCGTTGAAAAATACATGTACACGTACTTCACTGTCATCTTCATATTTTCCTTGGTAGAATATAGCGTAATATTTTGTGCCACACAAATACCCGAATACTCTCTTGAAACTTATCAAGTACTCCTTCTCAGGGGTCAACATGTATCTACTCAACACTCCCACTACATGGGCAATGTATGGTCGAGTGCATACATTAGGCTACCAAAAACACTTGCATAGGGGACATTTTCCATGTCATCTATTTCCTCTTGTGTCCTTGGACACTGTTCAACAATTAGCCTTGCTCCCACAGGAATTGGCACCTCCATAGGTTCGCAATCCTGCATGTTGAAATGTTTCAAAATTGTTTCAATATACTTCTTCTAGTTCAACCAGATATTTCTAATTTCCCGATCTCTCTTGATCTCCATTCCTAGAATGAAGTTCACTGCAATGAGATATTTCATGTCGAACTTGGAGAATAGTTGCTTCTTCACCTCCTTTATTGCATTCATGGTGTTTCCAATCAGCAACATGTCATCGACAAACAATGATACATATATGAAACACCCTCCTTCTTCTTTGGAATATATGCAGTGATCATCTTTGTCTCACACAAACCCAAAACTAAGGATTTATTTGTCAAAATTTTGGTACCACGTCCTTGGTGATTTATTTAGACCATAAAGGTATATTCTCATTTTTCACACCAAATCTTTCTTTCCCTTTACTACAAATCCTTCACCTTCTTATTTGGAATATATGCAATGATCATCTTTGTTTCTCACAAACCCAAAACTAAGGATTTATTTGTCGAAACTTTGGTACCACATCCTTGGTGATTTATTTAGACCATAAAGGTATATTTTCATTTTTCACACCAAATCTTTCTTTCCCTTTACTACAAATCCTTCATGATGTTTCATGTATATTTCTTCTTCTAGGTCCCCATGTAGGAACATTGTCTTTACATCTATTTGTTCTATTTCTAAATCAAATCTTGCATCCAGAGACATTAGTACTCTAATGGAGTTTAATTTTGCAACAGGGGAAAAAATTTCATCGAAGTTGACTCCTTCGACATAGGAATATCCTTTTTCTACTAGTCGAGATTTTGATTTCTCTACTTGACCTGCTACGTTCATCTTCTTCTTGAATTCCCATTTGCTATCGACAAAATTTATTCTACTAGGTAATTCAAATAAGTCACATGTCTCATTTTTGTGCAAGGATTCCATCTCTTCAACCATGGCATCCTTCCATATTTTTCCCTCTATTGAGTCGACTACCTCCCCAACCGACTTGGGCTCATCATCGGTGGAAATTAACCCAAATGGGGAATGGAAATTAGGAGGACTATACCTTTCGACTAGTTTTCTTACTCATTCTGACCTCCTTACAACCGAGGTCAATTGTTCTACCTCTTCTTCTGATTCAGTCGACTCATCTGAATCAACTTCTTTGTTCCTCAGTTCAAACAGTACCTTATCTGGATTATTCTTCATTTGAACAATTTCTTCAACCTTGTACTTCCTTCCAACTTCATTGAAGACCACATCTTGACTGTACACCAATTTCCTTGATATAGGATCCCAGATATTATATCATTTCATTCATTCTTTGTATCCAATGAAAATATACTTGAATTCCTTCTTATCCATATTGCTCCTCTTTTCCTTGGAAACATGCACAAATGCATCACAGCCAAATACTTTGAGATGTGACACCAAAGGATTCTTACCATACCATACCTCATGTGGAGTCATTTCTACTAGCGTCAATGAAGGAGACATATTCAATAGATATTTTTGTAGTGTCGACTGTTTCCACCTAGAATTATTGTGCGACCCCAACACCATTGAGCATGCTCCTTGATTTGTCCATCAGTGTTCTGATCATTCTTCAATGACTCCATTTTTTGGGGGGGGTATATGGTGTGTTATTTTTTCATTCTATGACACATTGCTTGCAAAAATGATCAAATACTTTTCCAAATAATTCACCATCATTTTCATTTCTCAGCACCTTAATCTTCTTATCTATCTGAATTTCTACAAGAGATTTAAACTCTTTGAATTTATTGAAAACCTATGATTTATTCCTCAAGAAATATATCTGTGTCTTCCTGGAAAAATCATATATGAAGGAGACATAATACATGGATATTCCAAGTGAAATCACTGAAACATGTCCAAACATATCACTATGAACCAACTCTATAATCCCCTTTGCCCTTGTCGCTCTAGATGGGAACCTCACCTGACTTTGTTTTCCATATACGAAATGTTCACAAAATTCAACTTCTAAATTACATTCAGGAAAATATTCTACCATACCTTTTTTATGCATAGCTCGAAGTCCTTTTTCTCTAATATGTCCCATCCTCTTGTTCCATAGCATGGTCGGGTCGAATTTATAATGACTTGTCAAGTCAGTTTCCAGAGTCGATTTGATTCGAAGTCGAGTCAATTTTAGGAGCATCGATGTCGTTGCATCCAGTCAAGTCGACATTCCCTAATAACTTGTATAGGGTTCCAATCCAAACTCCTTTCATCAAGATAATCACACCTCTAACCATCTTGCATGAATCCTTTTGAAATAGAGTGTGCACCCCTGCATCACTCATCTTGCTAACATATATCAGGTTTCTTTCCAAACCCGGAATGTGTAGCACACATGGAAGGGTTCTACTCCTCCCATTCTACAATTTCAGTCAAAATATTCCTCATTTGACAATTTTGGTTTTTGAGTTTCCCCCTAAGAACATATATCCTCCTTCATATTTTTCATATTCACAGAACCATTCTCTATGTGGTGACATATGATAGGATGCTCTTGATTCAATCAACCAAACATCTTGATTTGAATGTGTACTACTCAACGCCAGGTACACATCGCCTCTCTTATATGGACTTATCTTTCTCTCGATCGACTGATTCTTGTCGGATCCTTTATTGACTTCCATTTCCTTTGACTTGTAGTCCCTTTTGTAATGCCTAGCTTTAACACATTTACAACATATTCCCATCGACAGAATAGGGGATTTAGATCTACCCTTTGACTTAGACTTTCTACCGGATAATTTTCCTTTATCTTTGTCAATCGGTTGACCTCTCACCACTAATGCATATTTGGTCAATCCTTCCATGTTCTTCCTTCTCATTTCTTCTGACAATAGAGATGCAACAATGTCTTCTAGTGCTAATGTGGTTGAATTTCTCCATATAGCCATGACTAAGCTATCCCGGGAATCTGAAAAAAAACATAATAGGCTAACACATTTCTCCTCCTCAATGATTTTAATATCCACATATGATAATTGGCTTATAATGGTATTAAATGCATTTAAATTCTGAGTCACCGAACTTCCCTCTCTTATCCTCAAAAGATACAATTTATTTCTGAGAAACAACTTATTTACCAGGGATTTCAACTGGTACAAGTTTCCTAACTTGTCCCACAATTTCTTGGCCGAATCTTCACCTGAGACATTCAACAATATTGAATCTGCAAGACAAATTCGAATTGTACTCCTTTCCCTTCTCTCAAGTTTCTCCCATTCTTTCATTGACATACTTTTCGTAATTTTACTTGGATAGATAGCCACCCATTATTCTTGATCTACAAGGAGATATCCAATTTTAATCTTTCAAAGCTCAAAATTTTGGCCATTGAATTTTTTCGATCTCTATTCTCGAGCTAATCACCATTCTTTAACACAATATTTAAAGATTTATGACTTACGACTCTTATTGAACCTAAGGTTTAGCTCAGATACAAGGTTGTTAAACCAATCTATGATACCACATTTTAGGAAAAGAGGAACACTTCCACACTAAACCTAGCAGAAGAGAGGAAGAAATATTTAAAAAAGAAATTAAATGACAAAGAAAACACACATTACACAGATATTTTACAATGGAAACCCAAATGGGAAAACCAGCATTCCTTAAGCGTTTTTCTCTCTTGTTGTCTTATTCATTTAGAATAAAATTTTACATGCCTAACCTTGTTCTACACCTAATACATAATCAACATCGTACCTTCTTTCTTTACACAAGAACAACCCTATATCCAATTCTCGCTTACATTTGCATGACCAACAACCTCTACGATTATTGATTAGTCATTAGTCATTAGTCATTAGAGATTAGCTCTTAGCTATTAGATTTTACAACATTACAACATTCCTTCTTTACAAGATTTACAATAGGAAAAACCTTAAAGAAAAGGTGCCCAAAAATGCTTACAGATCCACTCAAATCATTGCCTACAAATCCTACGAATCTTAGGATTTTTTTACAGCCAACTACCAGTCGGCCTTCATTCAGTATTCAGTTAGTTTCCACATACCCGCATGTCAACCTATTTTTGGTTGACCTCTTCGACTTGTTTTTTATGTCTTCTACTTTTACTTTACCCAGTTGAACCACCTTTACCTTCAACTTGTTGTCGATGTCTTCGACTTCAACTTTACCCGATCAAACCACCTCTACCTTCAACTTTTTTTCTATGTCTTTGACTTCAAATTTACCTGATCGAGCCACCTCGAGCTTCAAATGTCATCTGATCCATCTCGACTAGAATTTCACTCCAAATAATATAACAACCCAATAGCAATAACAGGGTCATAACATAGTACCCACCTTCAAAAATATATGTCCTCAAATCTTTGCAATTAGAGGTTTCACATGTGATGAAACAAATTAATATGATTTTCTTATGTTCTTTCTTTCTTATTTCCATTGATTATGGTACATCCATCCAAAATCAATTATTTTCGGTCATAATCCTTGGTGGCTAGTAGTTGCATAATTTTATTTCCCTTGATTCCATGTATTGTTGTTGAAGCTTCTCTAATTTGTAGTAGATGTTCGTCTATGATAATATCTTGTTGAATAATGGTTTTGTGATGCCTTTTTCCATGGATATTTAAAATTATTACATCTTCTTCCTTGATAAATTTTGTATCCACCTTCTTGTCTTCCTTGAAATCTTTCTTGATGATGAGGGTGTCGATATGGTTTCACATTTGACAGTTTTTCTTCACTCTACACACATGGCTCATCTATCTTATTTTTAGATACAATGGCATCATCTATCCTCTTTTCTTGGTCTTTGATTACTCTATCCTTGGAGATAATACTGACATGTTTGGCATGTACATCCTCTAGATGAAGTTCAACTTCTTCAAGTCTCTTTTGGTGACCTTCTTGAATCTTGTCCTATTTCTCCTTTTGAAGCTGCAATGTCACCTAATTTATCAACTTCTAACATCCTTCTTCAATTTTATATTTCATTTCTAATTTGACCTCGTTAGTATTTAGGGATTCCGCAACCTTCTTGCAAATTTCCTCTTCAAGTATTTTGGTATATTCTTCATTCAAGATCCTTGTTTCTTCTTGATTTTGATAATTCTTCTTTTATTCTTTCAATCTCTTAACATCATTCAATAGTTTTTTATTATGGTTTCATAATCTACATATCTCTTCATATTTACTTTTCAATGCTTCCCTTGAATCATCTTTTTCCCACTTTGATTTGCTACTCTTTTATTTCTTTAAGTTCTTAACCTCCTCAATGAGTGATTCAATAAGGGATTACATCTTGGCGAACTCATCGTTTTTATTTCTAATATATTTTCTTAGCTCTTTATTTTCCTTTTACAATTTGGAGACATTTTATTTTTATTCCTTTAATTCCACTTGAATTTTATGCATCTCCTCCATTTTTTATCCCTAATCCATTTATTTGAGAAGAGTCCTTCAAACTATTCCCATGTGATGTTCCATATATTATCAAAATAAATATTCATCCACCACTCCTGAGCTTCACCCAAAAAATATTTTTTTACTATTAAAGGATTACTATCATATTCTTTTATCAACCTCAACCATTTCATAGGATTGATTTTGTCTTTATTTTCATCTCATGTAAAAATAGGTATTGGCATTGATTCTTAAGTGAGGTATAAACACAATCCTCAACTTAAAACATAAACAATATTGAAAATAATATCCAAAATTGTTATTATTTTGTTTCCAACATATTATCCTATGTTTCCACTTTCCAGTGGATTTCAAATCAAGTCAATCGGACATCCAAATCAAAAGTTATAGCATTTTTAAGTTGAAAGTTATGACAGTTTTAAGTGGCCTCAATATCATGGAGGTAACTTATGGATAGAACTCCCACTTGGAATCACGAGTGGCATAATTCATAGAATTAAAGGGTTTCTCATGGAGGAGATTCGGTGTCCAAATTTCCCAATGCAACTTATTGGGTATAGAAGCTCATGGGGTTGACGTTAATGAAGAATTCAAAGGGATTGCTCATTAATAAGGTTAAATAACATCATGAAAAATGGACCTATATCATTGTTTCACTTTAATTAACCATTGCAATCTGAGCATATAATATTAAATTTACAATGTCAGAGGCTATTGGTCACATTCAGGAAAGTGGGGTGAGATTCAATTGGTTAGAGCACCTAGCGAACATCATCAAGAGAAACTGCAAGGAATGACAAGATTATGGGAGAGAAATTAAATTCCCCTATTATCATATAGGTATCCATGAGGAAAATAAATCCATATAGAGAATCCATCTTCACAAGAAAAGGAATATCATCCATGGACAAATTCCAAATATTTTCACCAGGTGCAACAGGTTAGTCGGATTCCCTCCCGACAGACAAGATGCTTAAAAAATGGGTTGAGAATCTTAAGAATTCCTCCCATAGATGGAAGGTTGAGTAGTTAGTTTGTCGAGCACTACCTCAACCATGCCACATTCATCTCTACATTGACATGACCAAAGTATGGTGTGGGTTCGAGTCATCTCTATCTACAAAAGACTTCCTTACCAGCTGACATGACTACATATTTTCAAAGAGTTATAAAGGTAGACCGACATCACGTTTCCAATCCATCTAGAAGTTTTGGAACAATATCATCCCATCATAATGCCTCTTACATATGTAGAGCTAGAATAACAAAAAGAGGTTGAGCTCTACATCATTCCATTTGTGGACAATCTAGAGAATCAAGTGGGGTCCCCTATGAAGCAAAATCCAAAAAAAAAGAAAACAACCAGAAATAGTTATTCCTACAAAAGATAAACAATCGGTCAAGTCATTTTCGCAACCACTCAACATTGATTGGAAAGTAATATTCAAATCCGACAGACCGATCAAATTTGATGATCCATCCATGAAATAACATTTCGACAATATTGTCGAGAGAATACTCTAGTAGGTTGAAGAAAAGGGCAAAGAAAATCAAGGAGAGGAATCCATGACTTGAAAAATCATGAAATCAAGTGTCAATCCTACATATAATGGAGTGATGGTTCAGATTAAAGAAAACCATGCTAAATTGGCAAAAGATAAGGAAGTTCTAGAAAAATATTAGCAAATAAGGTGGAAAAAAAAAGGTCAGAGGATCAACAAGAGTCAAGAATTGGTCGGACTAAGCCTCCTGGTGAAAGTCAGACAAGATCAACCCACATGGTTCAGGCCGTCGACCATGTTCCTATGAAACAGTGGAAAAGGTATCCACCAATCGACCTCATGTGGGAATCACCACCTATTGATTTAGATAAGATTGTAGAAGAGAAAAGTCCAGTCAAGTACCCACCAACACAATAGAAAAGGAAAATAAAGGTCATAATTGAGGTCTCTTTTCAAGAGATAGTATCGAACTAGGCCAGTCGACCCAAGTAGGCGAGTCGAAATTTCTTGGTTGGAAAGAAAAGGAGAATGTGCAACAAGAAGGATAGGAGGAATTTCATAATAATGATGTTGAATAGAATAAGTAGCCCCCCCATGATGATACAAACATGCAAGAACAAATTCTAGAGCAGTCAATCTAGCTTCTAGAGTAGCAGCACAATCAGCAAAAATAGCACAACCAACAAAAAGATCTAAATACACAAGATACAACAAAGTATTCCAATGTGTAGAACAAGGATAAAATAGTGATTGACAAAGGGATAATGGATAATCCAACTCCCCTCCCAAAGCACTTGACTAGAAAGAAACAACCTACATAAGATCCGACAAACATTCCTTAGAATAATGTGGATAAGAATATAAAGAAGAATCCTAATAAGAGTCCTAAGAAGAGTCCTGAGAATCCAGAGAAGAATCCTAAGAAACACCCTGATAAGACACCTAAAAGGATTGATGATCCACTACAGTAGCCATCAAAGTTAAAGAGAAAGAAAAAAAAAAAAAAAAAGATTCCACCGGAAAGAAACCACATCCTCCATTACAACTTTCACAGCTTTCAGACCTATTGGAACATATGAACCCACAACAGAGATGATATTTGATCCCACATTGGCATCTGACACTGCAGCAATTCAACCAAAAGAACCAACGGATCTTGAAGAAGGGGAGCACCTTTTTCATTCACAGATGTGGGTGAAGGGGACCCCGCTGCATTTTATTGTTGATAGCGGAAGCCAGAAGAACCTCATCTCAGCAGAGGTCATCAAACAG
>JZKD02S2037797.1:193328-216120 GCA_000966675.3 Picea glauca | reverse complement strand
CACATCTCTTCTCAGAGATAAGCTGCCACCATTCTAGCGAGTCTTTCACTCTGTATTTTTACAGTCTTTGTACATTTCTTTCATTAATAGAAATTGTGTATTACTGTATATTTGTTTTTATGGTTGCATCTCCGATACATTTCTGTTATATTATTGAATATATGTGATATCTCTGTGCATTTCTTTATTATATATCCGATCTCATTACGTGCCGAAAATAATCCGGATCACAAAAGATTTAGTATCCATATGGAAGTGAGAAATGAAATATGGTGACCAGTTAATAGCAATAAAATACAAGGAGAAGGACACATCAAAAAGTTGCATTGACCTAGTGAAAGAGAAACTAGAGCTAGAGCCACCAAGTGAGTAAATCGATTGACTCGACATCCTTTAACAAATTGGTCAATAATTTAGTCAAGATGAACATGCAAGGGGAAAAAGAAATTCAATGGATGAGGTAGAGGAATAGGAATATGAAGTAAGAGCATGCCCAAATGATTGAATCCATCCAACAACTGATGATTGATCTCACTTCATTCATCTTTCAGTCAGAGTATGAAAATTTCAAGGAAATCCGATAGAGCTTAGACGGGGCGATTGATTAAGTTTCCACACTAAGCACTATAGTAAGTAATTGACCGACTTACTTTGCCTCGACCTTCATTAAGCTAAAATATCAAAGAAGTGTGCTGGAAGATTTGAAAAAGAAGAAGAAAATGACACTCTACTCTAGAATGACTTACTTTAGCCTGACTTTAGCCTGGTTGAGAACCCTTACCCAAGTGAAGTTTAGCCCCATCTCAGGGGTGAACCACTATTGATATTAATGAATAGTGTAGTCTAAGGTTGGGAGGAAGGTGGAAGGTATACCCATAGTTGGTGTCTTTTAATCAAAAGATAAGTGTCAATTGTGTGTTAAATTATGTTTGCAGTAATATTTATAGAATTGTTGTCATGGGTTTATGTTGTTTATGTTTCCTGTATATTATGGGATGATTGTGTATAATTATGTTATGAATATGTATATAATTATGTGTTGCAGAATGTATGTTTATGTTTTAATTAGTGACAGAGTTGTGTTAGAGAAATTTCTCTGGAATTGTTGGTAAATTGGTATCAGAACAAGAGAGTTCTAAGTGGCATTGCCCAGTGGGTGGTTGGGGGTGTTACAAGATGGTATCAGAGCCCAGTTTACAACACTAATCTTGGATGGGTCAAGTTAACATCATGTCGAAGCAATTTTCATAGTGAATTGAATTCAAAAGTGGAATAATTTTAGTTACAGTGTGTCCATGACATAAATTTGAAGCACTTCAGTGAAATTGGATAAAAGCCTCAATTTGTGTTGATAAATTCATGAAGAATTTCGAGAAAAATCAGTTAAGTGATTGAAATGGTTGTGCGCACTAAGTAGTAGTGTTTTTCAGGAATGTGCACTAATTTTTTATATTGCATAGAAAATAAGGGTGTACAGGGTATGTACACTGAGCTTTGGCACTGTGTAGGGTATAGTTAGCGGTGTGTGAAAAATTTAAGTGCGCGGAAAAGCATGCTAAATTTATTGTGGAAAGATGCAAGCTAGTGTTGCACGAGTAATGATGTGATGTGAAAAGTGTTTGTTTGAAGTGTTTTCAGAGTGAAATTCAAATCTGTGGTATGTTTGCAATGTTGTACTGTCGGTACACGACACAAAAGTCATATTCCATAGATATTTACGGGCGTGACAGAATAATGATGCACAGGAAGAATATTGGATCATCGTATGAACACACTTAACCTTGAAGTGGTGTGGTGTAGTGTTGGTAGTGCACATAGAATAATAGTGTGTGACACAAAGTTGGTGCTCATCCAAGTATTGATGCATGACATAAAATGTATGCACACTGGATAGTGGTGCGTGGTGTATGTGCCACGTTTTAGCATTGAGTGTGTAAAACTTGCACATGCTAATTATGAAGTTATAATTGAGAAGTATTGTGTGTGAAGTTTATTGGGAAGTTAACCTCCTAACAAATTAGAAGAAGGAATTATGATTTGTATGAAAACCGAATTGTACATCATTTCATGATTTGTTAAATTGTTTAGCCTAACAATTTTTGTTGGTTGTACATTTTGCAGAGTTAACAAGAAATTAGATCATAGCAAGGTTAGCACAAGTTATAATCATGGAATATGTGCAAGGGATTTTCAGCCATGAAGAAGAGGTCAGATGAATGTATGTCCATATGGGTAATGAAGGTACAAATTCAAATGGACATGGAGAAGGTAAAGAAGAAAGCATGAACTGGGTGGAAACCATAAAAAGTCTGCAAAGGGATGTTCTGATTCATAAGGATAACAATGAGAGGCTTATGAAAGCCAAGGACCTTGTTTTCCCTTGACCAAGTTTTGAGGAAACATTGGTCATGTTTGACCACTTTTGGGACTTCGACAGGCTTTTCGAAGATGGAGCGCCCAGGCGAAGCTGAGATCACGAGATCTCACTTGTTTTGTTGGCTTGTGGACTGAGCAAAGGGTTTTAGGGTTTATGTAATGGGTTAAGGTATGTTGGACCATGGTTTTACCCATGTTTAGGCCTTTTTGTAAAAGTATAAATAAGAAGGAATGTAATGTAGAAGTAAGTGGTGTAAGTACCTATGTTCTAAGTAGAAGCTTAGTGCAAGCAATGTAAGAGATTTGGTTGATTGGCTATGTGCATAACATGTTAGTAAGGATTTGTTTTAGTAAGGAGTTGGCTCTATGCCTTGACCTAATTTTGGGAAGGAGGATCTGGTGCACAGTGCACAAATCTCCTATCCTCGGTGGAGTTTGTCTATGTGGCTTTGTGCACATGATCAGATGAATGTAAGAAGATTGAAGACTAATAAAGAAGAAGAAGAAGTTGGTGGACATATCCCCACACTGGGGTGAACCATGTCTATCCTGTGTCTTGATGTGCTTTGTGCAATGTTGTTTGTGTGTTTATTTTCTTAGTGTTGTTGTTATAATGTATGATGAATGCATCTAATGTCATTGCTTAGTGCTTGATGGTATTAAATATAAATGAATGAAAAATCCAAGCTGATGTTATGTGCTAAGTGAATGGAAGTAATTGATCTTTATGGTTATTGTGTTGATCTGTAATAAGGGTTTAACCTGCGATGTGAATGAGATTCAAGAAGCTAATGCATATTGTTGTTAAAGTGCTCTGTTAAGTATTGTAATCACAGCTCTATGTCCCACCCTAGTTGTAGAAACCTGAGTCCTTCAACCCCCCCTTCCTCTACCTCAAGTGAGACTTCATCTGCTTCGCAAGTGTTGTCGAAAGGGTCGGTAGTTAGGGTTTTTTTGGTGCGTTGTTGAAGCGTTGAACCCTGGGTCTACCCCTGTGCCAACAAATGGTTTCATTGTCGGGACCTGAAACTGTGATTGCTGGGAACTGAAGGAAACAAAAATCTCTATGCATAGATATTTTGTTGTAGTGCGTAGTATTCTACTTGACTTGTGAAGCTCTGTGCTAAGAAAGAAATCGGATCTGAAGAAAAGAGGTAAGATCTTAAAGCTTTTTGCTCTGGTAAAGGTAAGATAAGTGGAAATTTTTTCTTCGAAAGTATGAATCTAGGTATGTTTGATATATTTTTTCCTAGTCTAAAAACTAGGGCACAGTTAGAAGAAAGAGTTGATCTGAATAAATTTGATAGAAATAGAGAAAGATATGTTATTCCTATGCATAGAAAGAATTTTTGGACTAATAAGTGGATGCATGAATCTAGAAATAATTTTTGCAGATTACAGATCCAGCACTGCGATATCGGTGCGCAGTACAGGAAAGGTTGGGGATCATTTAAAAGAAAGAGAGGAATAGAATTGTGTTATAATTGCAGAAAACTGGGACATCTTGCTAAGGAATGCCTTGGTATAGGTCCTATTTGTCTTTGTTTTAAATCTGTTAGTCATGAGGTTGAGGATTGTCCAAGAATGATTTCTAAAGTTGAAAAGATGAATATGAGACAAGAAAAATATGAATAAGGTCAAGAAACTAAGGATCTATTAGAGAATCAGAAAGAATTAGAGAAAGTTCAGACTATGTTAGTACAGTTAAAAGAAGCAATGGATGACCACAAGGATGTCAGTTTGTCAGAAATCTTGAAAGAAAAATAGCGCATAGTCACAAGAATAGAAGACTTCGACATAGACTGTGTATTGGATGAATAAACACATGTGAACATTATGCCAGAAAGCACTTGGGAAATTTTTGGAAAGCCTTCTAGGATACCTTCATTGGGAAGGATAGGCTTGTTTAAAGGAAAGATGATAACCCTATGTGGAAGAGTTACTAACATACATATGATTGCTCATGAAACATCGACTAAAGAAGATTTTGAATTCATTAAGTTTATTGAGAACAACGCCCCTTTTCCACTTTTGTTAGGAAAGACTTGGATTGAGAAGGGTCAGATCAAAATGAAAGTAGAGGAGGAAGCCAGAGAATAGAAAAATAAAGAATTAAGGGACCTCACAAGTAGAAAAATAGAGCGACCAATAGAAGAACAAGAGGATAAGTCAAAGCAATAGAGGGCAAGAGAATTAGTTGTCAAATTTGAAAGAATGCAAGAAGGCTTGAAGGACCTATCCATACAAGAAGAAAGCATGTCCACCTAGGACCTAGTACACAAAAAGGTATTACCTTTGAACCCTTTGAAAGAACATAAACAGCATGAAGTCACTATGCTACGAAAAGATAAGAATACGAATGGAAAGAGGAATCCATAGACTCGGATCACAGGAAAGAAGGCAAGGAAACTCAATAAGAAGAAAGACAAGCTATAAAAACTACAGGAGGCTCTAGAAAAGACTTCACAGGAGGCAGATCTGCAGAAGTTGAACCTCATCGAAATAGCAAAACCATGCAGAATGGGACTTCACCATGGTGAAGCTATATGACCATTGGAGGCACCCCGACCATTAGAATAATGCTCTGGAACGGCAAGAAACACAGTTATTGATGGGAATACAATCATTGGACCATTGGTACCATGCCATAATGGACTAATTCGCATTGATTGATGCATTCCTACCCGTTGGAGGAATATGTTACAACGCTTGCTTATTTAACCCATCAGATGCTGCGTCGGGACCACTTTTTGCTACCTATGATTATCCGTGCTAACAAATAATTGATTGCATATTGCGTTGTGATTTCTATACCTCACCTTCCATTTGATTACCTCACTTTTCCGTTCGCCTACCCGATCTATTTGATTACAAGTGTGAATGTTAGCTGAACATAGTGCATTAGAGAAGTCTGTGGAGAAGATTCTCGTCGAGCTCATGGCTAAGAGAGTTATGTCTGTAGGAATACAGGCATCGTCGACTAGAGTATTTCAAGCATCCCCCTCGACTGGAATTCATTCCATCTGTACTACTGAGAAGTGAAGCAAGCACCACAATGATCCAGATTATATAGCACCTTTGGCTGGTGTGGTTAACCACAATAGTATCCCACATGAATTTGAGTACACGTTGATCACTGCGTACATCTCTAAGGGGATATGCGTAGTTGGACCCCAGTTAGGACACATCCTAGCTCTGAAGAACAACGAATTTAACCTCTGAGATAGGAAGAACTACATGATGCTCGCACCACATAGGTATTTGATGAAGACGACTGGGAAGAAGTCATTCATAGTCTCCCAGCCATGGATTAAGGAGCTTGCACAATCAATGATACTGAACATAATGAAGATCCCTCACTTTGGACAACATCAGGAGGTTAATGCTTGCGTTAAACTCATCCTTCAATGTTATCATGGAGGATATCTATGGCTCGATAGGCATGTCACTGTGGATCTGACATTGATCCACCTCATCACAGGGCTTATCATGCAAGGACCGGACCCTCAGCATTTATACCTAGGGAAGACTTCAAATCGCTCCATGGCACAGCGCATAAAGGAGGATTATGGTGATGTAGAGAAGGGAAAGTGAGGCTACAAGGTAGCCTCCATCCAGGATGGTGCATTGCACCTATATTGTCATCTTATAGCTGGAAAGCTCATCGGAAAAAACCGTCCCACATAGGTCACTGGATTCATAGTAGACCTTACAGGAAAGTGTGTGGAGGGGATGCAAATGAACTGGGAGAGTTACCTCGTCAACGAGCTGGAGAAGGACTATCGTGAAGTGCAGGATTAGGGCTATGAATTCCATTTCAGTTGGTTACTGGTATTGATATCATTTGTCACTTGGAAGATGTTGGAAGGAGCGACATTTACAGAAGTTGAGCCATTGGAGTCATTGGCCGCGAGGTTCACCACCTTGTGGTAGTCGAACGTTGTCTTCCATGCTTACTACCAGTAGCTAAAGAATGTTATTGAAGCATTTCCATGCTTGAAACCGAATACATTTCACTAGTATAGACCGCTAGCAAAGTTCCACGTAGATCGGCACTTTATCTATATCATTGCACACAGGGATGAGGGAAAGGAGGAATTGCAGTCCTATTATAAGATGACCGACGAAGATATGGAGGCGATCACCAAAGAATGGCCAGTAGAATTCCTTGTACCAATTGGGGATGTATAACTCTCTGACCTCGACATCATTGGAATTACCTTGGTCATTCGGGTCGAACATGATGGACAGACTAGTGCGAAGAAAAAGAAGAAAAAGGAGAAAGTGAAGAACATAGAAAAGGATGACGAGGATAGCACCTTAGAGGAATGTAAGCTTGAATCACCTGCAAGAGGAGGAGGATATGGATTGAACCAATAAGAAGGAGGGGAAGAAGGATAAAAGAAATACAAAGGTGAAGTTACACAGCCAAAGGACCCCCCTACCTAGGCCGAAACAATGAAGAAGCGAAAGGTTTCTTCGTAGAAACCCTCATCAAGAAAGAAGACATTCGCCAGTAAGCCCAAGATGAAGTCTAGGCTCACAGAGGATGATGTCGATCTAATCATCGCAGTTGTGGAGGATGCTTCAGAGGATATCTTTCATCTCTATGGATAAAAGTAGGAGACGTTGTATGAAATAATAGAGAAGGAGCTGAAGGATATACAGCAAGCCACCCATTCGAGCCGTGAAGTACCTACTGCGCCTTCTTCATTGAAAATTGTAAAATTGGGGGATGAGCCCACCCAATTATGAAGATTAGCAGATGCAACAAAGGCTTGACTTCAGCGAGCCTAGGAAGAAAAGGAGCAAGCTACAAAAGCCTTGAAGAAAGAAAAGGAGGAGGTCTTAGACCAACTTCGAGTTGCATAGAAGGAGAAAGATGAAATTCGGGCGATGTTCGAGGAGGACAATGCAAAGGTACAGAAAGAAAAATACCAACCGATCATAGAGAAGAATATGATCAAAGAGGCAGTTGTTGGTCACTATAATTGCTTAATTGACTCAAACAACCAAGTGATACATAAATTATCAACCCAGGGAAGTCTTGTTATTTCAAAGATAACCATGCACTATATATGCTCAATTTCAAAAGCAACTTACAGTTGTAGTAAAAGAAACTATACTAATCACACTTGTCTTGCATGAACTGAAGTTTTGATTTACATCACGGGAAAGCCACTTACCTATTGCAGATTTTAAAGATTGATCTAAAGAATCCTGGATTACATTTAAAAATAATACTGGCAACAGGAAAGAACAGCGATTCTGCAACCATAGAACAGGACCCTTATCCTCAAACAGAGACTCCAGTGCTTGTTTCTGATTAACACTCTTTCATGAAAATAGTAATGCAGAGAAAACTAACTCTATCTGGCAGAGAACAAGGCCATCTAATTCCTTCCTTTCTAAGTAGGAAATTTTAGCCCTATTTCTGATTAGCACACTTGTGAAAGATAATTGAGATCTACAGAGAACAGGATAGTCTGATTCCTTCCTTTCTGAGCAGGAACCCTTAACCCAGTTTCTGGCTAGCACACTTGCAGAGGTAATGGAAATCTACAGAGAACAGGATGTTTCGATTCCTTCCTTTCTGAGCAGGAACCCTTAACCTAGTTTTTGGCTAGCACACTTGTAGAGGTAATGGAAATCTACAGAGAACAGGATGTTCTGATTCCTTCCTTTCTGAGCAGGAACCCTTAACCCAGTTTCTGGCTAGCACACTTGCAGAGGTAATGGAAATCTACAGAGAACAGGATCTTCTGATTCCTTCCTTTCTGAGCAGGAACCCTTAACCCAGTTCTGGCTAGCACACTTGCATAAATAATGAAAATCTACAGAGAACAGGATGTTCTGATTCCTTCCTTTCTAAGCAGGAACCCTTAACCCAATCTTTGGCTAGCCTCATAAAATCATCACAAAAGATTACTAATAAAAAGAATTATGAATTTCATTCAATAAACTAAGACAGAGTTCAGTAGTGTTTCAGCAAAGCGAAATTCATTAAGAGTAGTGTTTCAGCAAGCAAAAGTTTAATCAAATCATAAACAGAAATTGTACTAACACACTTCTAAAACTAACGGGTGAATCTTGTGATGAAGGTGGGCCCTCCCTTCTCACAAGATTCCCCTGGAACGAAAAAGCTAGAGAAGGATACTCAAAGCAGTCTTTTATTCATCTATCAAAATATCATATTACAGTTTGAGAAAAATGAAGTACGTCCCTCTCTCTGAAGCTTTTCAATACATAAAAACTTGTATCTCTCGAATGATGATTTCCTCTACATTAAAAGAGGGAACCCCTTCGATACAATTGATCCAGAATTGCAATGTGTGTCTGAGTCCTATCTTTAGTTGGATCTACTTTCTAAACCCGAATAGGATGTCCTAGTCTCGCGCAACCGAATGCTATTACAGGAGTTGAATGAGGTATTGTTGTTACGGCTGGTGTAACAGCTTCTTCTCGTTGTTGCTGATGTTGTTTCAACATCACAATTCGTGGGTTGTTTCAGCCACGTGAATTGCGCTCTTGATTGTGTTGGCATTCTTATGTGGGAGCGACGGTTGGTGCTTTGTTGACCGCTAACTGTAACAGTTTCCTTGTGTTTCAGCATCGTCGGTTCTGGCGGTTTCCTCTGTGTTTCAGCATCTGCAGCTCTGGACTATGTAACAGCTCTATGTTTCAGCATCTGCGACTCCGGACTATGTAACAGCTCTGTGTTTCAGCATCTGTGACCTCGAACTGTGTAACAGCTCTGTGTTTCAGCATCTATGACCTTGGACTGTACAGCAGCTCTGTGTTTACACATCAGCTCTGTGTTTCAGCAACAGCGACCTTGGACTGTGTGACAGTTCTGTGTTTCAGCAACGGCCTTAGATGCTAATCTGCAGTTTTGAACACTTATGCATTTCTAATCAATGGTCAAGTACGAGAGTGATGTAAAATATTATGCAAAACAGATTAAACGTATAGTAATGAGAAGGGACGTTGTGTACCTTTGGATTGATCAGATAAAGTGATAGTATGAGTTTAAATATGGTTGATCAAGAGTATAATAGTGGCAAAAAGTATAGGAAAAAAGGTGCATTGTGTGGTCCTAACAGCAGTGATTAAATCACTTCTCTCTATTTTGGGCTTGGCATAGGAGGAAGAAGATTCAACCAATATTCAAGTGGGGAAGCTCGTTGAGGCCATTCAGTAGCTTCAATCGAGATTAATAGAGTTAGAACTCCAATAAGTGTTGAGAACTCCTCAAGAACTAGGCGATCAGAGGGAGGAAGTCTCTAGGAGCGCAGTTGGAAGGACCAGGGCACTTGCATCAAAATGTAATAAATTAAGTAATTGTAGTGCGCAGACCTATGAATTCCTTGCATAAGATCTGGAGATGAGAAAACCGAAAGAACAGATCCAAGAGGTGCAGCAACATGCATCCATTGTGCAAGTGCAGATGAAGTCACTCACTACAGTTGAGAAAAAGAAGAGATCACAGGAGCAACGCGTAGTCCAGCAGTAGATTACTACCATCCAGAGTAAAGTCATGGAGATTACACAAAGATTACAGCTGGTGTAGGACAAAGCCTACATGATTTTTGAAGAAATTGAAGCACAAGTCTCGTAGCTAGACCAAGTGGTTGCGACAATGGAATAGTTCTTAGAAAGGCCTATTACAGAGCAAGTGGTTCAGGATTTCGTCGAGAAGGAGGCTCTGGAGAAGTAGCAAGTCGAGGCAGCTCAAGCTAAGCTCGAGGCCTTTGAAGGAGCGTTTCCCAAATCTGAGTGACTCAGGATGAATCACATGTGAGTGTTGGGGACCTAATGGCCCTTGACCAAGTTTTGAGGAAACATTGGTCATGTTTGACCACTTTTGGGACTTCGATAGGCTAGTCGAATATGCAGCACCCGGGCAGAGCTGAGATCATGGGATATCACTTGTTTTGCGGGCTTGTGGACCAAGAAAAGGGTTTTAGGGTTTATGTAATGGGTTAAGGGATGTCGGCCCATGGGTTTACCCATGTTTAGGCCTTTTTGTAAAAGTATAAACAAGAAGGAATGTAATGTAGAAGTAAGAGGTGTAAGTAGCTATGTGCTAAGTAGAATCTTAGGGAAAGCAATGTAAAAGATTTGGTTGACTGATCATGTGCATGACATGTTAGTAAGGCTCTATGCTAGTAAGGAGTTGGCTCTGTGCCTTGACCTGATTTTGGGAAGGAGGATCTGGTGCACAGTGCACAGATCTCTTGTCCTCGGCAGAGTTTGGCTCTATGTCTTTGTGCATAGGAGCATATGAATGTAATAAGATTGAAGACTAATAAATAAGAAGAAGTTCATGTATGTAGCCCCACACTAGGGTGAACCACGTATATCCTATGTCTTGATGTGCTTTGTGCGATGTTGTTTATGTGTTTATCTCCTTAGTGTTGTTTTTATAATGTATGATGAATGCATCTGATGTCATTTCTTAGTGCTTAATGGTATTAAATATAAATGAATGCTAAATCCAAGCTGATGTTATGTGATAAGTGAATCGAAGTACTTGATATTTATGGTTACTGTGTTGATCTGTAATAAGGGTTTAACCTGCGATGTGAATGAGGTTCAAGAAACTAATGCATATTGTTGTTTAAGTGCTCTGTTAAGTATTGTAATCATAGATCTGTGTCCCAACCTGATTCATGCAACCCCCATGCCTCTACCTCAAGTGAGACTTCATCTACTTCACAGGTGTTGCTGAAAGGGATGATAGTTAGGGTTTTGTTGGTGCATTGTTGAAGCATTGAATCATGGGTCTGCCCCTGTGCCAACAGAGCTACGGGAAGACTTCAACATTAATTTGATGCCTATCTTGGAAAGAATAGAGAAGAAGATGAATAAGCATACTGAGTCAAGTATATCAAGAAGCTATAAGTATCGTGATAAGAGGAAAAGAACAGGGCGCAGCAAAAGTGCCAGTAGACAGAACCATCACTTTCCAAGGAATTCCACTAGGAGAGCGCACAGTAGTTCAAGTCCTATCAAGAAACATAAGAAGAATGGTGTGGATGAACTACGGGGGAAATGAATAAAATCAATCCTCCTACTTTTGATGGTGAACACAAAAAGGATTAGGATGAAAAAAATTTGCTCCTAAACATGAGAAAGTATTTTTAGTTGCATAACTACTCTTCAAAGACAGAAGGTGGAACTTTTATTTATCAACTCAAGGGAAAAGCATCAATGTGGTGGGACCAATATGTGAAAGTCCAACACATTGATGAGAAGAAGGTGACTTGGAGAGAATTCAAAAGGTACTTCCAAAGGAAATACTTGACTAAGAGGTACTATGACAAGAAAATGAAGGAATTCTTTGAACTTAAGCTTGGGAGTATGACCATAGATGAATATGAAATTAGGTTTTTAGAACTGTTGAAATATGTTTCCTTCATCAAGGATGAGCAAGTTAAGATTCAGAGATATTTGAGTGGGTTTCCACCATTTATCAGCGACATAATAAATATGATGATCCAAAAAACATTGGACGAAACTATAAGAAAGGCTAAGTGTATTTGTGATCAACAAAAAGGGAAGGAAACTTACCAGAAATATTGGGAAGAAAAGAAGAAAAGCAAGTTGAAGAAAGGAAGAAGGGAGCTAAGCCACCATTCTTCAAAAATAATTCTCAGGAACATCCAACTTATAAAGAATACAGAAGGATAGATTCATTGGGGGAAAGGCCAAGGAACCACCTATTCAATGTTAGGGTTGTAAAGGAGATCATATGTATATAGACTGTCCTTACAGAAGTGAAAGAGTGAAGATTGTTCATAGCACGTAGCAAGATGAAATGGTAGAGGACATGGGAAGAAGTGCACCTAAGATCTATGCAGCCTTAGACAACAATCAAGATGAATTTAATTCGCATATGATTGAAGTGGAAGGTAATATTAATAATCATCTCATTGCTATTTTAATTGATTTAGGAGCTAGCCATAGTTATCTAGATCCTAATATGGTGGAAAGGTTTCTTTTGCCAAGAAGAAAGCTTGGAAAACCTTGGATGGTGCAACTAGATACAGGAGCTAAAAGAAATATTAGTGAGATGGTCAAAGCATGTCCAATAAAAATTAATGGACTAAACACCAGCACAGATCTGAACATCATACCTTTAGGTTCCTATGACTGCCTAACTGGTATGGATTAGTTGGACCCACATCATGTTGTCTTTAGACTGTTATAACAAATCATTTACTTGCTTGGATGAGGAAGGAAACTTAAGGACAGTACAAGGGATTCTCGAAGCAGTAATTGTCAGAGAAATATCATCCCTACAGCTAAAGAAACGTTACAGGAAAGGGTGCCAAATATTTGGCGTGTATATGGAAGAGACACCTAAGGATAAGGTACCATACATTGAATATTGTGCAGTCCTAAAAGAGTTTGAAGATGTATTCAAGGAAATACCAGGATTTCCACCTAAGAGAGATATTTACTTTGACATCAATATGATACTTGGAGAAACTCCAGTATCTAAGACTCCTTATAGAATGAGTACACCTTAACTGAAGGAAATGCAAATGCAGCGTGAAGAGATTCTAAAGAAAGGGAATATATGCCCAAGTGTGTCACCTTGGGGTGCCCTAGTATTGTTTGTGAAGAAAAAATATGGAACTTTGAGGCTTTATATTGACTTCATACAGTTGAACAAAGTAACGGTGAAGAACAAGTATCCTTTGATCAATTAAAAGATGCAATAATATTCTCCAAGATTGATCTTGGGTCAGGTTATCATCAGATAAGAATTAAAGAAGAAGACATTAGCAAGACTACTTTTAGAACAAGGTATGGCCATTATGAGTTCATAGTAGTTCCATTTGGACTATAAAATGCACGAGTTGTCTTCATGTGTCTCGTGAATGGTGTATTCAAGAATTACTTGGATAATATTTTTATAGTATTTTTGGATGACATTATGATATATTCTAAATCTAAACAAGAGCATGAGAAACACTTGGGAATGGTGTTATAGGTATTGAGGGAGCATGAGTTGTGTGCCAAGTTGAGTAAGTGTTCATTCTACCAGAAGCAAATACATTATTTGGGCCATATCATTTATGAGGAAGGGATAGTAGTAGATCTTGAGCATATATTTGGGTTTGTAAAAGATGCATATTGAGCATATATTTTGTCTATGTGTGTGCTTGTATAGTGGAATTTGTATATTTATCTATGTGAAGGACTATTCGTAACATCTATATACCTTCCCCTAGATTACAACACTACTCTTATTCATATTAAATCTTTGCCTAGTTATTTTATGGGTGTGAGAATTCAACCTTTGTTGTAGCTCTATGGATTTATTTTATAATTTCATTCTCCATGTGCAAGTGAAGAACACCAACATCTAGAAGTTTCAAATTGCTTATCTAATTGGGTGAATGAGATCGAGGGTTGTAGTGAAAGAGACATTGAAATAGTTAAGAGAGTTGCTAATTTGGTTTAATTTTGGTTGTTGGGTGAATTTCTCTCTCCTCCAGGATGAAATTCTTCTTCCTAACTCAATTCCACTCTCCTTGGTCGATTTAATACTTTTTGGTTAATTTACTACTTACCTAGGTTAGCGACTCACTCATCGGGTCAATTTAATACTTGCTAGTTGTTGGCACAGGGGAAGACCTAGGTTTCAATGCTTCAACAGTGCACCAACAAAACCCTAACTACTAGCCCTTTCGGAAACACTTGGGAAGCAGATGAAGTCTTGCCTGAGGTAGAGGCAAGGGTGGTTGCAGGACTCAAATGTCTGCAACCTAGCTGGGACACAGATCTGTGATTATACCACTTAAAAAAGAACTTAGCATTTAACATTCATCAGTAATTAACCCTTATTCACATCGCAAATCCAAACCCTAATTACAGAACAACACAGTATTCTACCAGTTCTAACACATCTAAGCACTTAGCACATGGAGAAAGATCAGATCTAGCATTTATTCACATCATTTAAGCACTAATCTATCATACTAGATTCATCTAAACATTCATTATTGCACTTAAGCTTAAATTATATACAAAAGACAATAACCATAATGCACAAAGCAACTATAACACAGGATATACATGGTTCACCACAGTGTGGGGCTACGTCCACCAACTCTTCTCTTTTTTATTATCTTCTCTCAATCTTCCACAAGCAAAAAGCATCAAAACCCTACTCCGCAAAGGACAAGAGATCTGTGTGCTCCTCGCCAAATCCTCCTTCCCCGATCTAGGTTTAAGCACAAATCCTTCCTACTATCTATACACTAGCTTCTTACAATCACTTGCACTTAGCTCTGCAAGTCCTTAACACATAGCATGCACAAAGAATCCACAACCTTTCGCACTTAGCACCCTTTTTCCTTTTCCTACATTGCCTAGGTATCTATTTATACATTACAAAATGGGCCCAAACATGGGTAAACCCATGGACCGACATCCCATACCCATTACATAAACCCTAATCCCAAAAACTTCCCTAAAAAGGGTCGAAATCCCGCGATGTCTGCTTCGACTTGCACTCCACCTTCGAGGATCCTGTCGAAGTCCCAAAAGAGGTCAAACCTGACCAAGGATATCTAAAACTTGGTCAAGGGCCAATAGACCCCCAACACTCACCTGTGACTCATCCCAAGTCACTCTGGTCTAAGTAAATCTGCCTCAAAATCCTCGATCTTGGCTTGAACTTCTTCAACATGTTGTTGCACCAAGACCTCCTGCTCGGCGAACTCCTGAATAACTACCTCGTTCACAGGTCCCTCTAAGCATTGTTCTACCGAAGTGACTACTTGTTCTATCTCTTCTCCTCGGCCTTAAATCTCCTCAAAAAGTAGGCAAGTTGCATCCTAGACTGGATGGAGATTCTGAGTCACTTCCATGACTTTTATTTGTATGGCATGGACCTGTTGCTTAGTCGTGCACTGTTCTTGGGATATTTTCATCTACTCAACCGCTGACAAGGGCTTTAACTGCGCTTGTACTATTGTTTCTTGCTTCTTTTCTTCTTGGATTTGTGACTCCAGTGTCTTCAGTTCATGGTCCTAGGTAAGGTGCTCATAAGCCTATGCACTGTGACTGCTTAGTTGTTTACATTCCAAACCTAATGCTTTGATCCATTCAACTATGCTCCGGGTAGTTGCTTCTCTCTGGTCTCACACTTCTTGCAAAGTGCTTGGCACTATTTGTATCTCTAGTTCTGTGACCCTCTGTTGAAGTTATTGAATGGCTTCAACAAGATTCACGACTTGATTTACTACTAGGTCTTCTTCCATCTACTCCAATCCTGTCATAGAGCGAAGTGCTCTGTGGACTGCTTCTTTAACTCCAACCTGCTCCATGAGCAGTTGTTCTTTCTCCTGTTGAATCTATGCTTTATCCTCTTCGAACTTGATTTGGAGGTCATCCTTCTCTTGTTGCGCAACTCGACATTGCTCTATTATTTTCTCTTGTGCTTGATTCAGGGCCACTATGGCTTGTTCTTTTCTTCTTGCATGTAACGAAGGTGAGATTCGGTCACGTCATCTATTCTGCGGATTTGGGCAGGCTCATCTCTCAAATCTGGTTCTTCTGGTGGCTGGGGCATAGTGGACACTGCACGGATGGAGTGAAGGGCTTGTTGTACTCCTCTCATCTCTTCCTCAATCCTTCCATACACGGTTTCTTGTTTGTCTTCAGTTCTCTGCAAAATATCTTCTGAGGCATCTGATACAGTTGCGATAATGAAGTCGAATTCATCAACCATGAGTACAGTCTGTAGCTTCGGCTTACTTGCTTTGGTATTCTTCCATGATGTAGGTTTTTTGGGGAAACCTTTATTTTCTTGGATGTCTCTGCCTCTTCAAGGGGGTTCCTAGGCGGTGTTACTTCGCCTTTCTTTGTCTTGTCTTTTCCCCTTCTTGCTCTTCTTTTTCCACTTTGTTGTCTCCTCCTCCACTAGGTGAATCTGATGCAGTCTCTTCTGATGTGTTGTGTATTTATTGTACATCTTCCTTTGTTTTCCTCCTGCTACTGTTGGGTGCATCATACTCTTTGCAAGTAACCACCAAACTTCCAATGAGGTTGGGATCAGACAATGTTGACTGGTTGACTGGTATAAGGAACTCTACGGCCCATTCCTTAGTGATTTCTTCTAGGTCCTCCTTTATGAGATTGTAGTAGGATTGAATCTCTTCTTTACTTTCATCTGTGTGCGCAGTAATATAAATAAAATTCATATCTACGTGGAACTTCATAAGGGGCCTAAACCTATCCAAGGTGTTCGACGTCATACAAGGTGTTAGCGGAATTTCTTGTATAGGGGTGTTCTCCTCGATAGTTTGGGCCTTGGAGTGGTAAATGCAAAGAAGTGGGTTGAAAACCCACTTATCCTAAGTTTTGAGCGCAAATGCACATCTGTTAAGCAATGGAAAAATCTATGCAGCCAGGATCTACGCGCCCAGATCTACAGTTGAGATTGGATTCTGGAGCCCCCTCACCATTCTACCTTTAAGGCGAAAGGGGGGGTCCGTAATTGAGCACGCAAGTTTGAGCGGCTACAATTCGGGCACCTGGATCTGTGGCTGAGAATGGAATCTGGACCCCCCTGCTATTATGCCTTTAATAAGGGGGGGGGGGTCTAGAATTGACGGTTTAAAGCAGGCCCCCTGTCACATATCTCTCTCCTCTTCTACCTTTCACTACCACATACTCATCCTCCACTCTCCCCATTGTCATGTTCCTTCTCCCCTTAGACCCTCTTACCCTCTAACACCTGTATCTCCATACTCCATGCCACTTCCACCTATGTTGTGTCCTCAGTCCCCAACCTGTCGCATTATGGCCTCATTGTCACCTTCTCGCGATACATCGCCTCATCATCTGGTGTCACAGCCTCCGTTTCTTCGCAACCTAGTGCTTCCACCTCAGCACATCTCATCTCACCCTCATCCACGTCCTCCATAGGGGTCCCCTCGCAATAGTCCAACAAAGCAACATCCAAGGAAAAGTTGCCACATTGTCCGAGTACAGAGTTGACCGAGGCCCTTCCCAATTCCAAGGAAGCAGTTATTGTGGTAGTTGATGGTGGTTGAACGTCGTCTTCTTCCATAAATAGAAGGCCAGTAAAGGACCAAACGTAGAGGCTGACTGACAATCCATCCTGACAGAGATTGTGTCTGATGAACGACTGCATGGGAAGTCTGCCCAACGTCTGCATGCCCTGCCTCACAGAGAAGCTCCTCAATGTCAAGCATTGAATTCATGATATGATCGAGCCTTCAGCGCCTGAGTCAACTCCAAGTATATGTAGGCATTTTTTCCATTTTGTTTGATATCGATGGTTGAGCTAGGCTCCCGATTGTAAAGTTTTAATGAAGCACTGGTTGCTCTAGTTATGTATTGGCACTTGAGGCTTCTTGCCTTATGGATGTTAGCTCCTTTCCATCTCTTTGTTTACACTATGTTAGAATAGCTCAAAATTGGAGGATCTAGTCAAGTTGCATTGTTATAGGATGATGTAGGTTGGATCACTGTAATAGTTGCATTGTCTCTAATCAGTTCTTGTATTTTCTCAACGCTGAATGATTTGGAATTGGAGGATCCAGTCAAGTCACCCTTCAGTTCCCCGAAACTCAGAACCAAGAGGATCTTATATTTTGAGTTTTTCTTCCTCAAGCTATTGAAAGGCCTGATGCCCGAGGCAGTCTTTCTCACTCATCCAACCAAGTCTTCCACCTGCTCATTTTACAATCAACTCACTGACGGAAGTTAGATCAAGACCTCCTTTGTTCTTTACATACCAGGCCTGGTCCCTGAGTTAGAGTGATACCTTCCTGGGTCTCTACCCATTTGATGACCCATTAAATTATTCGTGACATAAATTGATGGGCGTCGGGCTCTGCTCCTGCTGCAATACAGGAGTGACTTCCAACACCAACATTTCGGGTGTCATTTCTGGGGATCGAAGTTGAAAATTTTCCCCGGGATTGAATGACATTGAGCCTCTGATTTTGAAGGTGCATCAGGCATCAGAGCCCTTAAAAATTGCTACTGTTCACCTAGCGACTCCGTTGTGGTGACTCCAAGGTTTCCACATCACTGTTTCAGTTGTGGATACTTTTAGCACACCTGAAAGCTCACCCGGAGGAGCTTTCTTGAAAAGGTTTCAGCAGCTGCTTTCTCAGCTTGAGAATTTTCCTGGGAAGACACAACGTTAGGATCTGGCCTTTGATGGTGAACAAAGACTAGACATATTTGAAGTTGCGCATCGTTCACCTGGCGACTCCACTGGTTCAATATGGAGAAAATCCTTGCTCGGAGGTTTGCTCCTTTTAATTTTTCTTCCATTCCCAGTTTTCCTAATGATGTCCCTTCTTCGGATGAATGGGGTGATTATTTGCCCATATTTAGAGAGTGTAAGGAGGACAAACCTACTCAGCATATATGTGAGTTTCATGAACTCATGCATCAGTGGGAGATACATCATGAGGATATATTATTGAAAATGTTCATGTTCTCATTAGCAAGGGATGCTTGTAAATGGTATCATTCTTTACCCCCTGCTAGAATTTCTTCACTCGTAGAATTTCATGCAGCTTTCACTGCCTATTGTCAGAAGCTTTATCCCTTTGAGTTAATTTTTCATAACTGTTGTGAGGGATAAAACAACTATATACGAGATAGAGTTGCTTCTTACATAGGCTGTGAGGATGATCCTGATGACTTGGATCAGAAATCAGTCCTTTCTCATCCCCATTCGCCTGAATCAGAGGAAGGTTATGAGAGTGATGAAGACCCTGAGGAGGAGGAAGATTCTTTGGGCGAAGTTAGGAAACTGATAAAATCTCTCTCTGCCCAACTGGATAGGTGGGAAGATGAACGATGCGCAAAGGAGTTTCTAGCCCTTGAGGCAGATATTCTTGGTGGCTCTTTTGAAGAGGATATTGAAGATTTCATAGCCATAGAGACATTAGTTTATGCCCCCTGAGGAGCCTGTTGTCTCAGATTTAAAGGAAGAAGCCATTGTGGAAGAGGATTGTTCTCTTTTTCTTCATGAGATTTCCCATGATGTATTTACATTTGGGATTGAAAAGGAGGATCTGGATCTCAGTCCTTTTTTGCAAGATGAAGAAGTTTGGTGCTCACCCAGCTTTAACGACTATTTAGTTGAGAATTAGCAGAGCCCCACATCATAGATTGATGACCTGGGTAGCAGCCAGCCCGTGTATGATAGCTATGATTCAAGTTATGAGTTGGACACCCAGAACTTCCAAGATCAGACTGCAGAACCTTCTCCTTTGTTCACAAATGAAAGAAATTGCAAGGAAATAATCCCCCTGAGCAGCAGATTCAAAAGCAGATATTTCCCACAGGTCCTATCTATGATGATTATGACTCTGACCCTTGTGTAGAGGTGTTCTCCTCGATGGTTTGGGCCTTGGAGTGGTAAATGCAAAGAAGTGGGTTGAAAACCTACTTATCCTAAGTTTCGGGCGCAAATGCACATCCATTAAACAACGGGAAAATTTGTGCGGCCGGGATCTGTGCGCCCAGATCTACAGTCGAGATTGGATTCTGGAGCCCCCTCGCCATTCTACCTTTAAGGCAGAGCAAGGGGTCAAGAATTGATCACACAAGTTTGAGCGGCTACGATTCGGGTGCCTGGATTTGTGGTTGAGAATGGATTCCGGACCCCTCCGCTATTATGCCTTTAATAAGGGGGAGGGGGTCCGGAATTGACAATTTAAAGTGGGCCCCCTTTTGTCACATCTCCTGCTCCCTCTGCTTACCTCCTTCCACCATGTGTCTTCCCCTGTCACATATCCCTCTCCTCTTCTACCTTTCACTACCTCATACCCGTCCTCCACTCTCCCCATTGTCATGTTCCTTCTCCCCTTAGACCCTCTTACCCTCTAACACATGTACCTCCATACTCCACGCCACTTTCACCTATGTTGTGTCCTCTGTCCCCAACCTGTCGCATTACGGCCTCATTGTCACCTTCTCGCGGTACATTTCCTCATCATCTGGTGTCACAGCCTCCATTTCTTTGCCACCTAGTGCTTCCACCTCAGCACCTCTCGTCTCACCCTCATCCACGTCCTCCATAGGGGCCCCCTTGCAATAGTCCAACAAAGAAACATCCAAGGAAAATCTGTCACATCGTCTGAGTACAGAGTTGACCTAGGCCATTCCCAATTTCGACGAAGTAGTTATTGTGGTAGTTGATGGTGGTTGAACGTCGTCTTCTTCCATAAATAGAAGGCCAGGAAAGGACCAAGCGTAGAGGCGGACTTACACTCCATCCTGACAGAGATTGCATCTGACGAACGACTGCATGGGTAGTCTTCCCAACATCCACATGCACCACCTGACAGAGAATCTCCTCAACGTCAAGCATTGAATTCATGATATGATCGCGCCTTCAGCGCCTGAGTCATCTCCAAGTATATGTAGGCATTTTTTCCATTTTGTTTGATATCAATGATTGAGCTAGGCTCCCGATTGTAAAGTTTTAATGAAGCATTGGTTGCTTTGGTTATGTATTGGCACTTGAGACTTCTTGCCTTATGGATGTTAGCTCCTTTCCATCTCTTTGTTTACACTATGTTAGAACATCTCAGGATTGGAGGATCTAGTCGAGTTGCGCTGTTATAGGATAATGTAGGTTGGATCACTGTAATAGTTGCATTGTCTCTAATCAGTTCTTGTATTTTCTCAACGCTGAATGATTTGGAATTCGAGGATCCAGTCAAGTCACCCTTCAGTTCCCCGAAACTCAGAACCAAGAGGATATTGTATTCTGAGTTTTTCTTCCTCAAGTTGTTGAAAGGCCTGATGCCCCAGGTAGTCTTGCTCACTCATCTCATCAAGTCTTCCACCTGCTCATTTTACAATCAACTCACTGACGGAAGTTAGATCAATACCTCCTTTGTTCTTTACATACCAGGCCAAGTCCCTAAGTTAGAGTGATACCTTCCTAGGTCTCTACCCATTTGATCACCTATTAAATTATTCGTGACATAAACTGATGGGCGTCGGGCTCTGCTCCTACTACAGTCCAGGAGTGACTTCCAACACCAACATTTCTGGCACCGTTGCTGAAGATCAAAGTTGAAAATTTTCCTCGGGATTGAATGACATTGAGCCTATGATTTTGAAGGTGCATCAGGCATCAGAGCCCTTAAATATTGCTACTCTGCACCTGGCGACTCCGCTGTGGTGACTGCAAGGTTTCTACATCACATTTTCAGTTGTGGCTACTTTTAGCACACCTAAAAGCTCACCCAGAGGAGCTTTCTAAAGAAGGTTTCAGCAGTTGCTTTCTTAGCTTGAGAAGTTTCCTGGGAAGACACAACGTTAGGATCTGGCCTTTGATGGTGAACAAATACCAGACATATTCAAAGCTATGCATCTTTCACCTGGCGACTCCACTGGTTCGATATGGAGAAAATCCTTGCTCAGAGGTTTTCTCCTTTTAATTTTTCTGCTATTCCCGGTTTTCCTAATGATGTCCCTTCTCCGGATGAATGGGATGATTATATGCCCATATTTAGAGAGCGTAAGGAGGACAACCCTACTCAGCATCTCTGTGAGTTTCATGAACTCATGCATCAGTGGGAGATACATCATGAGGATGTATTATTCAAAATGTTCATGTTCTCGTTAGCAGGGGATGCTTGTAAATGGTATCATTCTTTACCCCCTACTAGCATTTCTTCACTCGTAGAATTTCATGCAGCTTTCACCACCTATTGTCAGAAGCTTTAACCCTTTGAGTTAATTTTTCATAACTGTTGTGAGGGATAAAACAATTGTATATGAGATAGAGCTACTTCTTACGTAGGCTGTGAGGATGATCCTGATGACTTGGATCAGAAATCAGTCCTTTCTCATCCCCATTCGTCTGCATCAGAGGAAGGTTATGAGAGTGATGAAGACCTTGATTAGGAGGAAGAAGCTTTAGGTTAAGTTAGAGAACTAATAAAATCTCTCTTTGCCCAACTGGATAGGTGGGAAGCTTAACAATCTGCAGAGGAGTTTCCATCCCTTGAGGCAAATGTTCTTGGCGGCTCTTTTGAAGAGGATATTGAAGATTTCATAGTCATAGAGACATTATTTTATGCCCCCGAGGAGCCTGTTGTCTCATATTTAAAGGAGGAAGCCATTGTGGAAGAGGATTATTCTCTTTTTCTTCACGAGATTTCCCATGATGTATTTACATATGGGATTGAAAAGGAGGATCTGGAGCTCATTCCTTTTTTGCAAGATGAAGAAGTTTGGTGCTCACTGTTATCACTGAAATTTCGTCCGCATAGGGTGACAAGAACTCCGCATCATCAGCACAGAAAAACAGGCATTCATGGCACAAGGATTAATTCCACAGCACAGCAAAAGGGCCAAAACTATACAAAAATGGATAAAAAATTAA
>JZKD02S2037797.1:174215-184858 GCA_000966675.3 Picea glauca | reverse complement strand
GCAAAGACAAGGAAACTTTCCCTTGGGTATCTTGGGTGCTGAAACACCAAACTCTAACCACGTTATACCATTTTGGGGTTTCACAAGTCGGGATTTCGTGACATGCGAAGACAAGGAAACTTTCCCTTGGGTATCCCGGGTGCCAAAACGCCAAAACACCAAACTCTAACCACGCTATACCATTTCGGGGTTTCGCAAGTCGAGATTTCGTGACATGCGAAGAAAAGAAACTTGCCCTTGGGTATCCTAGGTGTCGAAACGCTGAAACACCAAACTCTAAGGGAACCATTCTTTCTGGTGAAAGGTTTCCAAACTTAGGCCATAAAATCCTTCAACGGATTCTTGGGTAATTATCGCCAAGCTTGGTGACCTAACTAAAAGGCCTTCTTAAATTATCGAGCTATGAACTATGTGACAGGGGTGAGGTAAACTTAAGTATTTATTTAAAAATGGTAGTCTTGTCAGGGAACTCACTCTGGTTCTAGAAAATGATGGAACTTCTTGGAAGGAGGTGCCTTCGGGAAAACAACCCAGGGCATGGCATGGTTCAAGTACATGGGACAACTCTCCAAGGAACGAGCTCGAAGTTTGAACTTATTTTTTCTATACATAAATCAATTATAGTTATATAAGTATAAGCACGCATTCATGGTTTTTGATCGAAACACCAGGCAAACACTTCTATGCAGAAATCAATCATTTATAAGTGTACAAACATGAGCATGCATCCATTTTATTCAATTCAAGATACGATATGTAAACACTTATCAGAAAGAACACCAAGTATGGCACGACCGCTGAGAGGGGTGCTCGTTTCCACCCAACTATAGGCTCAGCGACTCAAAACGGATTTACCACTAGCCACCCCCGAGCTAGACCATGAGGCTTTGAGATTCAGTCTCCTACTTCCTACTCATCGGAAGTCAAGGACGAAGGTTACTCTCCTTCTCCTCTGCTCAAGACTCGTTGTATTTTCTGGAGTTCCTCTGGTTCTCCTTATGTGATCCCTGTTTCATGTGTATGTGTCTGTCTGCTCTCCCCCCCCCCCCTCCACACTTCTTTCCTCCTATGAGGTTGTGTGTGGCACAAAATTCCCTATATGATGGCCAGTTCTAAGAGATTCTATGGATGGGTGGTTCACCCCATCCCCTCATTTACTCTTGAGGAGCCTCCCCACCTACCATCTGGGCGGGTAATTCATTTCAGGGTCTGAGAGTGAGCTTTGGTTTTCCTGAGCATGTACAAACCAGTACAATTTTTGTTCAGTGGAAGTTAACACAGCCACTCCCAGCCCCTTCCACCACCTCTCATCAAGCATCGTGGTCTCTTTTCAGCACATCCCCCTCTTAGCAGTCATGCAACATATATTCATACATCATTTACATTCCTCAAACCTTTTATACTAAGGTACATTAAATCAATCATTCACAATATTTGAATTTTCCATAGTTCTTGGCCAGTATAGTTATTTTTACAGACTGGGGAAAACAGGGTGTTACAATTCCCTCCCCCTTTTAAAGGAACATCATCCTCGATGTTCTATCTATCAATAGAACGTGTAGGTTTCCACTGCACCTTAAACTATGCAATGGTTTGGTTCCTGAGCAGGGTTTCCTTTCTGTCCAGTATGCATTGAGGTTCTAGTAGGAATTCTTCCTCCTATTCCACTTGGATCACAGACCAGTCAATTATATGATTAGAATCATGTACATATTTTTTCAATAATGAAACATGGAAAACATGATGTGCTTTTACTATGGGAGGAAGTGTTATCCTATACGCTATAGGTCCCACTCTATATAGAACTTCAAAGGGTCCACAATATCAAGGTGCCAACTTGGCACATGCTCCCATCTTCAGGGAACTCTTCTTGGGCCTAACTCTGAGGTATACATGGTCTCCCGCATTGAACTCTCTTGGAATTCTCTTTTGGTCGGCGTAACTTTTCTATCAGTTCTGAGCGACTTTTAGATTTTGTTTTATCTGAATCACTTGTTGTTCCATTTCTTTAAACATGTAGGGTCGAATAGTAACTCTGTTTATGGGATTACTCCAACTAACTGGAGTATTGCATAGCCTACCATAGAGGAATTTTAAAGGACTCATCTTTAGGGATTCTTGTTAGTCATTGTTGTAAGCGAATTCCACTAGTGGCAGGTAATCTTCCCACTTTTTGGGTTGATGCATTACATGCATCCTGAGAATGTCTTCTAATATTCGATTCACCCTTTCTATCTTTCCATCGGTTTGAGGGTGGTAGGCGGTGCTAAATAGTAACTTTGTCTCCAAACCAGCCATCAGTGATTTCCAAAATTTGGAAGTAAATTTCATGTCTCTGTCAGACACGATCTCTTTCGGCATACCATGCAGTCTGAAGATCTCCTTCATGAACATGTTGGCGATGTCTATTGCCTAACAAGTTGACTTGATGGGGATAAAATGAGCGGACTTGCTCAATTTATCCACCACTACCATGATGGCGTCATTCTGTTTGGTCGAGGTTGGTAGTCCGGTGATGAAATCCATGGAGATGGTTTCCCATTTCCATTCTGGGATTGGTAGAGGTTGTAATAATCCTACTGGGTGTCAGTATTCTGCTTTAACCTGTTGACATTCTATGCATTTGGCTAAGTACTCAGTTATGTATTTCTTCAATCCAGGCCAATAGAATTGTTTCATGGTGGTCGTGATCATCTTTTGGTATCCTGGATGACCAGTATAGGGTATTTTATGTAGTTCATCCATTATGAACCTCTTCAAGTTGTCACAATCTGGAATGTACAATCTATTTCTGTAAGTTAGCAGACCTCCATCTATCATCTGGTAGCCTTCATACTTTATCCCTGTGGGTTCTTTCTTCAGATATGAGGTCACGGTATGGAATAATATGTTTGTTTCTTGTGCATTCCTGACTCTTTCCTTGACATCCATCTTGCAGGTTCTTACCGCTGCCAGGTGAATTGTTTTCATGCTTCTGCTAAGGGCATCGGCCACCCTATTTTCCTTTCCCTTAATATGTTTGATTTCAAAATCAAACTCATTGAGGAGGGCCATCCACCTAGCTTGTCTGGAATTGAGATTTGGCTGGTCAAATAGATATCGCAATCCATAGTGGTCTGTCATAAGTAAAAAATTTCTTCTCAGGAGGTAATGCCTTCACATTTTCAAGGCGTGCACTATGGCGACCAGCTCTAGATCATGGGTCACATAGTTGACTTCGTGCTCATTCAATTTTTGGGATTCATAGCAGACCACACTTCCTTCTTGCATAAGGACTCCTCCGAGCCCTTCCTTACATCCATTTGTGCACACGAGGAAATCAGCTTCGGAATCGGCGATCTTCAGTATGGGTGCGTGGGTCAGTAGATGTTTCAGGGTTTGAAATCTTTCTTCACATTTTTGTGTCCACGTGAATTTTTTCCCCTTCTTCTAGAGGGTAGTGATTGGACACCCAATCTTGGAGAATCCTTTTACAAATATCCTATAGTATCCTACCAAGCCCATAAAGGATCTGATATCCAAAATGTCCTTCGATGTAGGCCATTCCATGATAGACCTGATCTTATCAAGGTTTACCGCTACCCCTTTTTTAGATAAGACATGGCCCAAGTAATGTATTTGCTTCTGGAAAAAGTCACACTTGTTAAATTTGGCATAGAGATGATGTTCCCTTAGCACTTGAAACACAAGCCTAAGGTGTTCCTCATGTTCCTCTCTATTCTTGGAGTAAATTAATATGTCGTCAATAAAAACCAACACAAGTTTGTCTATGAATTTGCTAAGCACATTGTTCATCATGCACATAAAAGTGGCAGGGGCATTGGTCAATCCAAATGGTACTACCACAAACGCATAGTGACCATATCTCATCCTGAAGGCAGTTTTGTGAATGTATTCACCCTTGATTAAAACTTGATGGTATCTAGATCTCAAGTCAATCTTTGAGAAGATAGAGGCACCTCCCAATTGATCAAAAAAGTCATCGATCCTAGGTAAGGGGTACTTGTTCTTTATGGTTACCTTATTGAGTTGTCTATAGTCTATACATAGTCAGAGGGTACTGTCTTTCTTTTTCACAAATAGGACTAGTGCTCCACATGGAGACATGTTGGGCCAGATATAGCCTCTGTCCATCATTTCTTTCAGTTGTAATTTAAGTTCAACTAGCTCAGGTGTGCTCATCTTGTAGGGTGTCCTAGATACTGGCACCACTCCTGGTGCAAGTTCTATTGAGAATTCGATGTCCCTTCTCGGAGGTAGACCCAGTACCTCTTCTGGAAATACATATTTGTATTCTCTTAGTGTGGGGTGGTCTTCGAGGCTTGGTTTGTCACCTTCAATTTTTTTCAACACCTGTATTGCATAAAGTGGACATCCTTTTCTGCAATACTTTCTCATTTGAAGAGCTGATATTTGTCTCACCGAGACAGATTTTTGGATCCTTTAAAGGGTTATTCTCCTTCCTTCTTCACTTACACATTTCAAGGTTTTATGGTAACAGTCCAGTTTGGCTTTGTGGGTGGCTAGCCAGTCCATACCAATCAACAGATCATACGATCCCAGGGGTAATATATTAAGGGTTTTTTGGGTGGGGAATTCACTCATAATTAATTGGCAGGCCAGTATGACCTCTGCTACCCTTCTTTTGGTGCCAGTGGCTAACTGTACTAACCATGGCTTGGCATTTTTATGTGGATGTATTTTACATTTATCAACAGTCTTAGGGGATATATAACTCAAATTTCAACCAGGGTCAATCAGAATAGACACTAGATGGTTGGTGATCATACCTTCGATTTCCACCACTGAAGCTTGGTGGTCAGCTTGGTTATTATCCAAGGCTGCATAAATTTGTGGCACACTCATGGCCACATTTTTTATAGTGGTAGCTTCTTGAACATTGTATATTCTTTGGTTGTTCTGTTGTCAGTGCGGGCAGTCCCTCAGTAGATGCTCTTCTCCACAACTCCAAAATTTCAAAGGTTCTCTCTTTGGGTTATCAGTCTTTACTGGGGCAGATCCAAAAAGTGTATTTCCACTCAAGGAGGGAAATTTCTGTTGGTGTACACTTTGGGCTGGGAAGCTCATCCTTGAGTTCTTTTTATAGTCCTTAAATCTTGGGGATTTAAACCCCCTTTTCTGGAATCCTGAACTATTCTTCTGCTTCCAGCCTTCACGAGGTCCTGTCTGATTCCCAAGTTGTTCATAACAATATCTTGCCTTTCGGATATTATCTTCTAGGGTCTTTGGTTCATCAAATTCAATCATGTTCTGGTATTCCTTAGGTAGTCCACTAAGGAATCGTTGCACCTTTGCCTTTTCTGCTTTTATGTAGGGTACATACCTTAGCAACTCGAGGAATTTGTTGACATGTTCCTCTATGGTGAGTTGCCCCAGCTTGAGTTCATAGAATTATTTAGTCTTTTCGTCGAAATATTTTTCCAACAAATACTTCTTCCTGAAGTATTTCTCAAACCGTTCCCAAGATAGGTCTTCTTCATGAATCCCTTTTACATTCTTAAGGTCTTCCTGCCAAATGGAAGCCTTTCCATTCAAGTTGAAGGTGGTTGCTTGGGCTTTCAAGTTTTCTGAGAAGTCATGGACTCTGAAATACTTGTTTAGTCCAAGCAACCAGGCTTCTGCTTCCTCTCCTTTCTTTATTTCACCGTCGAAGGAGGGTGGTTTGGCCTTCTTGAACTCTTCAAGATTATGACTCTTGGAAAGTTTCTGCTTCTTTCATTTTCTTCAGGAATGAGAACTAGTTTTGCTGCTATAAGATCCCTCTGAGTCGCCAGCTCCCTTTCCAGAAGAATCATCTGACGCTTGTCCCTTATCTATGGGGTGGACCTTTCTTGAGGTGCTCCTCTCAGTGTGGCCACTGACATGACCACATTTCTATGTCTCAGGTTCATGTTACAATTTCCTTTGTATGTCGGATAAGCTCTGCAGTAAAAATGCATTAATTTATGTTTGATTCTCTTTCTCTTTTATCATCCTTTCGTTGTCAGCCTTGCAACTCTGTAATTTGACCATGAGGCTCCTCACAGTATTAGCTAGATCTGGAGGGGTCCATACCGCCCTCCTTTCGTCAGACTCTTCATCTCTATTTTGGGAGCCCTCCCCCACTTCATGGTGAGTCACCATTATATACGTTTGTAATTTCCCGCGGTTGATCTTCCGCTTGTGTGCAAAAGAAAAACGTTGGTTGTTATTCAATGTTTATATTCATTTATAACCAGTACATAATTCATATTTTTCACATGCACATGCACAATAGGATTTTTCATTCTTAACTTTGACTTTTTAATTGAGGGGGTCAAGATAAAGAATTACTCCTTTTAACAGTACTCCGAATGGAGTCTCTGCGCAACCCGTTCATGAGCCCAAGCAGGCCAAGTGTTGTAACCATGCTCTGATACCAATTTGTAACACACCCACTATGGGAACTAATATTTTTCGGCTTTTTCCTTCTTTTCACCGAGGAACAGAATCCCCAAATTCCTATGGGGCCTAATGCAGACCCTACCATCCCTTATCCTTACCCATGTGATCGTTGGCTATGACCATGTGCCTTATCGGAGAGGTGCTTCCAGTTTTTTCGATTCGGGAAATCGCGATGCATGTGTTCCCCTACTCTCTTGTCTCTCGAAGTGCCAAAATATGAAAGGGACCGGGACTTTGTCACATCTAACAATGCCTCATATTAAAACCTGGCATCCCACCTTTTAACGTTTCACATACCAGGTTTTCACGGTAGAAGAGGATGAGGGGTTCATACCCTTCGGTTTTCTGGGCGCCGAAACACTGAAAACCAAATCTACATGCATTAAGCCGTATTGGGATTTCACAAGTCAAGAATTTGGGACTGGTGTGTACTAGGGACTTACTTCTATATATCCCGGGTGTCGAAATACCATGACATCAAGACTTGTCTGTTCTATTATTATTTCGGGGTTTCGCAAGTCGAGGTTCCGCGATATGCGCAGACAGGAGGTTTCGCACTTAGGTTTCCCGGGAGCCAAAAATCCTAAGCCCATATTCATCGCTAAGCTCATTTCGGGGTTTCGTAAGTTGGGACTTCATGATCGGTAAGTATAGGGGAACCAACCCTTGGGTTTCCTGGGTTCCGAAACATCCAAACTCTAGACACACTATGTCATTTCGGGGTTTCGCAAGTTGGGATTTTGGGACTGGTGAGTACAAGAGAATTTCCCTTAGATATCCCAGGTGCTGAAACATTGAAACATCGTATCTCATCCGCTCTATTATTATTTCAGGGTCTCGCAAGTCGGGATTTTGGGATATGCACATACAGGAGGTCTCGCACTTAGGTTTTCTGGGAGCCGAAACTCTAAACCATATATCCTCTAAACTCACTTTGGGGTTTCACAAGTCGGGATTTTGCGATGTGTGATGATAGGAAGTCTCGCATCTAGGTTTCTCGGGAGCTGAAACTTCGAAGTTCACATATATACGCTAAGCTCGTTTCGGGGTTTCGCAAGTCGGGATTTCGCAATGTGCGATGACAAAAGGTCTCGCATCTGGGTTTCCCGGGAGCCGAAACTCTAAAACGTCGATATATATAACGCTAAGTTCATTTTGGGGTTTCAAAAGTCGGGAATTCACGACATGCGAATACAAGGAAACTTGCCCTTTGTTACCCATGATTTTGGTCATCATGATGATGTATTGTATTGATGATGGTGTACTCAAGCTCTTCATTATAACTTTCTCCTGAGAAAATTTACCTTCATCTTTTTCCAGAAATCAAATTTTTGAGGATTGTTCACAGGCTGCTAGTATATTTGCCTGCGAGAATGCATGATTCTCGTAGGCTGCCTTAAGCCAGGGTGCGAGAAGTTCGCATTGTGTTGAACTGCTAGGCTGCGAACTCTTTCTAAAGCAAGGAAAAAGATGAATTCTCAAAGCTTCTAGAAGGGAATCTTCTAGAAGGATGAGATGGCATTCGAATGGTTATCCTAGTACTGGATTCCTTGATATTTTGGGATCATTCTTATCCAAGTAACCAATTCATTCTCTCCTATATATTGAGTGAATTCTCATGGAAAAGGTTAAGAAAACAAGGTTAAGCAAGATTCATTGGAGAATTGGTGAAATATTGTGTGAAGGACTGATGCTACAGAAGCTAAGAACTCCAGCAAGTTTATCAAAGGTGGTTGATCTTCTTCATACAAGTGAGCAAGTGTGTGTGTTGGAGCCAAGGGCCATCGAAAGGAAGTTTGCAACATCAAGGCTCAGGTTGTAATCTTTACTTTCCATCAATATGATACAGTAATATGTCTCTCTCCCATAAAGCTAATTCCACTTTATTGTATAACTCCTTGATCATATACATAGATTCAATGTTGAATAGATTGTGCTTTCTTCACTTTGGTTGGTTTGTATTGTTTTGATCCTGACTGTACGAGAGCACTAGAGCGAAGCGAGAGCAACAAAGACCAAAGGAAGTGATCATAAGGTATGTTCTTAGTTCTTGCCTCCTATTTAATTCAATGGTTAGAATCTAGGGAAAGAGTCATATTTTGTCTTGCTTTGTTCTAGATCCAGGTGGATCTAGGGAGATTGGTTTGTGTCCGCACTTACGGATTTATCCAATAACAAAATTGGCGACTCCACTGGGGAACATCCCATTTTCTTTTTGGTTTTTGGTGTTTTTCTGTAGCCATTTGCTCTAGTTTCACTTTTCTCCTATCCTATCAGTCTCTGAGTCTTCAGGATATCCTGATAGACCTTCTGAGTCTAGAAGCCTTTTTTAATTGTGCTTCATTTTTCAAATTTTTTATTATGTTCAGGAATTCTCACACTGCACTTCATTGTAGCCTGCGAGAATAGGTAGAGTTCTCACTCTGCCCATAGGTTTCAGTGCGAGGTTCTCGCACCCTGCTCAAGGGTCACCTGCGAGAATCAGTGATACTCGCAATGTGTTATATTGTCTGCCTGCGAACACTATTTTTCAAAAGTTTGGATTTGAGTTTTGGTATTTTCAGCTGCCCAGATCAGTTTGATTGCCTCTTATGAGTTTCTTGGAGCTCTGATTGATATCTTTCTTACCTTTGTTTGCATGTATGAATAGTCTTAGGGTTTTAAGGCTTTTCTTGTCATTTTTGGCTTGACTTTCATTTCTTGGCTTTTCTTGGCAAAACCATTCTCTCTGTCTTCAGAATCTGAGTATGTCTGATTAGTTAAGATCCAGTGATTGGTTGAAAGTTAAGTTTTCTTGTTTTTCTCATTTTCTTATGGTTGAAAGATCATTTTATTTTGCATTTGAAAAGACTTAATTGGTTTGCTCTTTATTTTTGCTTTCATTGAAAGAGTGGATTGGGTTATTTGCTTGTTCATTAATTTGATTTTTCTGTACTCTCATTGGCATAGTGAGGGTCCTTTTTGGAAAGTGAACAAAAATTTTTTCTTTCAAAAACTTGTTTTTGTTTTTAGAAAACATTGAAAAAATCAAATTATTGAGATTGTTGACATATTTGAAAAAGACACATAGAGAGTTGTCATTTGATAAATGATTGTTTGCATTGGCATTTGAAAGGAAATTTTGCATTGGTAGTTCATGGTTGATCTAGAAAACTATCTCTCTCTCCCATACATAGGATTCATTGAACGAAAATTCATATATTTCATTCTCATCCTTACATTGTTGGGTCAGAGTCATACAACATGAGTTTCATTTCCGTTACCTTTGAGTAAACAACAGCCTTTAATAACACTGCGTAATCATAAAATTTATCTAGTAACTCTTTTCTAGGGCTCTTTTACACCAACATCTAGCTAGGCTAGCGCTTTGGAGTAGGAAGAGAGATACACTCTCCAAAAGCATAAAACACACAATAGCATCTTGTGTTAGGGAGTGTTAAATTCCATTTGCAACATCTTGTCCTAGGAAGCCCTTCTCACACAAGGGTCAAGCATGAGGTCGCATTAGTATTGGCAGAGTTGCTCACCCTGCTTTGTTGGTATCAGTGTAGAGATTGCACGTATTACAGGGATCACTCGGAGGTATACCCACAATGATGAGTGGAAGCCTTTTGAGTTGATTTCGGGTTAGATACCCTGCCCTTGCGTGTGGATCGGACTGTCGACTGTTCCCTTGGGCTTTATTGTTGTTGGTGGTGACCTTAGTGGCCTATCTCTCTAGGTTCTTATCTGAGGTGACTGTGGAGGGGAAAGTCTTCACGGTACCTAGAATTTATGTTGACCAAACTCACTCGGGCTCCTTGGAGGGTATACCCACAATTATGTGTGGGAGCTTGCACCAGGGTGTAAGTCCGTTAAGCAGGTCGTCAACGTAACTTTTCCACCCTAGCCCCACCCCTTCTCGTCTCATTGTTGCGACGTTGGATTTCATCACCAACTAGTGGCTTCAAAATTAGAAGGTCTTGTTTGCCTGGTGATTGCTTCCTAGATTTTGTTTACTAGCGCGTGTTGTTTGTTTCTCGAAGTTGACCATAGGAATTTCTTCACGGAGCTTGTCACTCATTTACAATAGCTCCCCCACGTTGTTCATGTAGAATGCAGGGTTTATCTCCAGAGCATCTGGACGGTTCACAACCCTTGCCTACAGCTACACCTGAGGGCTCTCCTCGGCAAGGTGAAGCCGCAGTTGTTACCACACC
>JZKD02S2037797.1:94130-106395 GCA_000966675.3 Picea glauca | reverse complement strand
GTTTAGATATAAGTTTAGTTAGATTTATAGTTAGAATTAGTATATTAGATTGTTTAATTTCAGTAATTTTTATTTCTTGTTCATAAAATCATAAAAACAACAAAAATATTTTTCTCTGTCTTAGATTGCAAATGAGTTTTCCAGGTTTTATTTAAATCTGTATTTTGTTAATATTGTACATTTTGTTAATAAGTTATATTGCAATTAGTAGTTAGACAGTTGATAAATTAGTAGTTTGAAAATAGTAGATTAGTTAGTTTGTTTAGTAGTTAGTTTTAATTATATTAGTGTATTAGTTTGTTTTATTTATTGGTTAGATTAGTTTGTTTTATTTATTAGTTAGATTAGTTTGTTTTATTTATTAGTTAGTATTAGTTTGTTTTATTTGTTTTAGTTAGATTAGTTAGTTTAGATTAGTTTTCTCTTTGGTTTTCCTAGGACCTTAGATCGGCTAATGGAGCCGCTAAACCCGTCAGGGTGGTTCATTCCAAACGGCCTGGGTTATTAGACAACCCCGGACTGGTTCCACTCTCTCAGTTGACGGACGGTCAATTTTGCTCGTCAACAAATGGTGCTAGAAGGAGGGCATGAACTTAATTAATGGCACGAGGCGGTCGCGAGACTCCTCCCCCCCCTAATTTCTCACCTATAGTGACTAGAAGCCGTTCACACGATAATATTCCCCTTCAAACAGCAACTACTTCAACCGACGATCCACAGATCACAGTTGAGCTAGCAACCCCTAATCCTATAGGTGGTGACCTACAAGAGATTGTTCGTCAATCTCTCATTAAAACACATAGTGCCTTAGCTCGTCTTAGGCAACCAAACCATCCGTGGGGTCAACCTCTGGATTTCTCTGATATCAAAGAACAATTAGGTGACACTAACCCCGCTGTGAATCCTACAGATCCAATCACAAATCCTGCTGCAGGAGGATCTGGGATACCTCCTTCACCACCTCCCTCATCTCCTTCCTCTTCTGGAGGAGATTCCACTTCTAACGAAGGCAATAAACCTTCTCATCCTTCCACACCCACTACCCCAATGGCAAATCAGAACAATCCTACTAGACCCTGGCTTGATCAGGATGTTGTAGCTTTACCTGGAGCCCAGCACCCTTTTCCTAAGCACCTGGAGAAATGGCTTCCCAAGTTTGACCCTGACTCAAAACAGATAGCTGAAGATCATATCAAAAAATTTATGTTAGCCATAAGACTCCGCAATGTTGAATATGAAGATGTTGTCTGTAGGTTGTTCCCTTATACCTTTGAGGGCAATGCATCCACTTGGTACTTTTCCCAGCAATCCCATACCATCGTGTCTTGGGAAAAGTTTGAGTCATGCTTTTTGGAAAATTTCGAAGACGGTAAACCTCCGGAAGTTTTAGTTATGGATCTTTCAAGCTTAAAAATGAATCCAAAAGAAAAAGTTAAAGACTTTAATCAAAGATTATTTCCACTTAAAAACCAAATCCCGGCAGATTCTATGCCTTCTGAAAGTCTTATAATAGCTTACTACACTAAAGCTTTGCGTCAAAGTATAGCTATTTGGGTTAAACGATCTAAGAAAGACAAGTTGTTACAAGCCTTCGAGGAGGCTAGCCAGATTGAAAAAGACATACTTAGTCTTAAGGACTCTTCTAGCAATGAACCTGAGACTAATTCTTCTTCCAAAAAGAAGATTGAAATTCTCCCCAGACCCACACAAAGTAAAACACAACCGGAAAACTCTGATTTGGAAAACCTTACTAAAGTTGTTCAAAAATTGTCAAATCAAGTTATAGACTTAAAAAGGTCAATTGAAGAAGCTTCCTCGAGTAAAGGACCCTACAAACCCCCTTTCTGAAAGCCTTTTCCCACCAACCGACCTAACCCAACCAACGAAGGCCTTAATCTAGAAAGTTTGCAATGTGCTCTTCAAACAATTCTAGAAGCCCAAGATAACTTGATCCCTCCTGAGATTCCTGAGGAGGTAGCTGAACCAGACACAGTCCAAGAAGAAGAGTCTTCTTCAAACATCTTTGGACACTTCTCGGATATTATCTTTCAAGCCAACTTCGAGACAGTTCACCCGTACAACACTAGGAGTAAGACAGCAAACAAGCCTTCTACCGAGAACACTACAACTTCACCTCCAAAGCCATCTAAATCAGTTGAGCCGAAACAGAGTAATGTGAACACTAAATTAGATTATGATGTTGTTGAAGATCTTAAAAAGTTAAGGGCTAACATTTCTATTTATGAGTTGTTAAAATTTTCGTTTTTGTTACAAAAAATGTTGCAAAATATTTCAGAGAATGGCAAAAATGGCAATTCCAATGGTAACAAGTTTGTACAAAGCAAAGTTCCGCAGAAGACTTCTACTAAAAACAATCCTGATCCTCAAGATAAAGGAAGCCTTCCTGTAGCCCCTGTAAATAATGTAAATAATGCAGATAAGGTAGCCTTAGAAATTGCGAGTAACAAGCCACAAGCTACTACTCCTAGCACTCGCAAGAATGTACCTCCTTTTCTTTTAACTTTCGAAATTTTCAACAAAAATGTGCATAATTGTATGGTGGACTCAGGGGCGTCATCCAATGTGATGCCTTGGTCTGTCTGCCAAAAGATTAATGTTGAAGTGGAACCATCTACTTTAAAAATCATACAACTTGATCAGACCAATGTTAAAGTTATAGGCGAACTAAAAAATGTATTGATTAGATTATCGTCTAACCCAAAGGTTCATCGGGTTATTAATATAATCGTTGTGGATATTCCAAAAGTGTATGGTCTGTTTTTTAGCAGGGACTGGTCGGAGCAGCTACATGGTTACTTCGCGACGGACTAGTCTCACTTATGGCTCCCAGAGAACGGTAAGTCGAACAAGATCAGAGTGAATCGTGAGCGTTACCTTAAATTCACGATCACAGATTTGAATGATCCTAATGAACCGTATGCACCTTCTGTTGATTCACCCGAAGTCCAAGGGATGGACACCTTCTTCAGAAACTTCATGGCCGAGGTTTCACCTATCACCAATCTAGAACAGCAGTCCGAGATCATGGCATATATGCAACCAATAGCTTCTATGCAACAGTCTCATGAACCCGATAGAAACCAAGTTTGGTCTCTATATTTCGACAAGTCAAAGTCCAAAGAAGGAGCTGGAGCAGGCTGCATCATTATCAATACGGTAGGTAACAATACATTAATGGCTTGTAAATTAGAATTTGAATATACTAACAATACTGCAGAATATGAGGCTTTACTACAAGGTCTCAGAAAAGCTCTGTATATGAACATTCAAAACCTAGTTGTATTTGGCGACTCTGAAATAGTGGTTAGGCAGGTAAGAGACTCTATACACTGTCTTTCCCTGCATCTCAAGAGTTACCAGTCTGAGGTATGGAGTCTTATGAACAAATTTTCTGCTTTTAATATAAATTACATTCCTAGACTACATAATGTTGAAGCAGATCTACTAGCTAATGTAGCCTCTAAACTTCTTCCTGCAGAAGGCTTGTCCCCAAACGCATTCTTCGTCGAGCTATTGTTTCGACCATCTGTTCCTGACAATATCACAAACTAGAGAGTATTTGACGATGATCGGCAGATTATCAACTTTCTGCATATGGAATAAACCTTTCAAGGCACGGTGATAGATGAACGCACGCACGATGACAATTTGCACAATTTTACGGTAATACCTGATCCGAAATCTCCTGAAGCACTATCAGACCTGGTAAATTCCATACCCAAATCCATAGTTATATTAGAAAAGTTTTATGATTTTGAAGATAAATTTAAAAACACGGTCAATTGTAAAACCAATAGTTCCTCGCTATCTTATGAAAAAGTCAATTTAGGAACTGGTGAAAATACTCAGTGTATTAATCTAGGCTTGGGATGTTCTAGACAAGAAAAAGCTATTTTTGTTAAATTGTTTAAAGAATTTAAGGATGTCTTTGCATGGATGTATGATGATCTTAAAACATTCGATCCTAATATCATACAGCATGTCATCCCAATGAAGCCCCAAACCTTGCCCTTCCAACAAAAACTGAGGAAAATGCACCCTAAACTAGAACTAGTCGTTCAAAAAGAATTGAATAAACTCCTAAGTGCTAAAATAATTTTTCCTATTAGACACACTCAATGGGTGTCCAACCTTGTCCCAGTTTGGAAGAAAAACGGGGAAATTTGACTTTGCGTCGATTTCCGGAACCTCAATAGAGCGTTTGACAAAGATAATTATCCTGTCCCACCCATGGAACAGATCCTGCAACAGGTATCTGGTTTCGATAGGCTATCTTTATTGGATGGTTTCTCTGGATACAACCAAATCTTGATGTCTCCGCCAGACCAACTCAAAACGACCTTCCGTACCCCGTGGGGTATCGCAAAATGCCCTTTGGATTGATTAATGTTGGTGCTACCTTTCAGAGAGCAATGGACATTGATTTTCGAGGCTTAATCAATCACTCCGTCGTAGTTTACTTAGATGATGTGACCATTTATTCTAAAAACAAAGACGATCATCTAGCTCACTTACGAGCCGTTCTGCTGCAATGTCGTAAATACGGCATCTCCTTGAACCCCAAAAAATCCATCTTTGTTGTAGAACAAGGTAAACTACTAGGATTCATTGTGTCTAGTGATGGGATGATTATTGACCCCAAAAGGACTCAAGTCATTGCCAAACTTCCCCCTCCTACATCCAGAAAATCCATGCAGTCTTTCCTAGGCCAGATTAACTTCGTGAGAAGATTTGTCCCCAGCTTCTCCGAAATGGTCAGGCCTTTACAGAACTTGATTAAGAAAGACACCCAATATCACTGGGGACCCACAAAAAATCAAGCTTTTAACGCCATAAAGAAGGCCATAATAGACGCTCAGTCTCTCATGAGCCCTGACTTCTCTCAAGACTTTACACTCTATACTTTTGCCTCTGATCATTCCTATGCCGCAGTCCTAACTCAGAAGAAACGAACTACCCATCACCTTTATGAGCTCTGCTTTCAAAGGTGCTGAACTTAACTACCCAGCGGTTGACCGGCAAGCCTATGATGTTTTCAAAGAAGTTAAGCATTTCCGATCCTATCTTTTGAAGTCAAGGACGAAAGTCATTGTCCCCTACCCCGCCACAAGGAACTTGTTAGTGCAGAAGGAGTTAGGAGAGAAGAGAGCTAACTGGGTCACCTCCTTGCAGGAGTATGACCTAGAAATCACCCCAGCTCAGATCGTGAGAGGCCAAGGGTTGTGTAATTTGGTTGTTGATTCGGAAACAGGACAGCAAGACGATAGTGATACGTCAAACCTAGGACAAAGTGATCAAAGTTTGATTTGTTGCGCTCAAAACCTCGTTAGTCCCTGGTACGACGATATTAGATTATGTCTTGAACATGGGTCAGCACCCCGTCACCTTGACCCCGCCAAGAGAAGAGCGTTGAGACTAAAGTCTGCCTCCTTTCATCTGGTTAACGGTATACTGTTTCGTCAGAATTTCAACGGTGTACTAATGCGTTGTCTAGAAAAATACGAAGCAGAAAAACTCTTGCTTGAGTTGAATGCAGAAGAAGTTGGTGGCCACTTCGGTGGTGACACCACTGCTCACAAAGTTTTAAGAGTCGGTTACTACTGGCCCACGCTTTTTAGGGACGCCCATGCCTTGTGTAGCAAATATATCATCTGTCAGAAAGCATCAGGGCGGTTACAAAAACCAGCCTTTCCCTTGCAACCCATTTCAGTAGATTCTCCTTTCCAGCAATGGGGCCTTGATATCATAGGTCCAGTGAACCCTCTGTCCTCCCAACAGCACAAGTATATTGTGACAGCCACAGATTACTTTACACGATGGTATGAAGTTGGTGCGCTAAGAACTGTTAACACCAGTCAGGGAATTGCCTTTATGAATTCGAACATTATTACTCGTTTCGGCATCCCTGATTGTCTAGTCTTTGACAACGCTTCATACTTTTCTTCTCTTGAGATGAGTGAGTTCTCTTTGGATAAAGGAATAAAACTGAAGTATTCTGCTAGTTACTACCCTCAAGGAAACGGATTAGCAGAATCAACAAACAAGAACTTGATTAAAATAATCAAGAAAACCGTGTTTGAAAATGCCAAGAATTGGCACAATGCACTGCTGAACGCGTTGTGGGCTGATAGGGTAACACCCAAAGCTGCTATAGGTAACTCCCCCTTTTTTCTCGTTTATGGCAGAGAAGCAATTCTGCCACCTCACATTCTTCTTCCTTCGCTTCAATTGTCACAAAAAGTCCAAGAAGAAGATTGTCCCCCTTTAGAAAGCCGAATTAACGCTTTGATGAAGTTGGAAGAAGTTAGAACCCAAGCTAAGCGTAAGTTAGATCAAAATCAACAATTGGTTAAAAGCTAGTTCGATTCTAATTCTGCTTCTGATAGGAATTTTGAAGTGGGCGATCTCGTCTTGAAGTGGGACAAACCACACGAAGGAAAGGGTGAGCACACCAAGTTTCAAAACTTATGGCTTGGGCCATTTTTAATTGCTGAAAAGTTTGGTCCTAGTTCCTTTCGATTGCAGAATCTTGAAGGGCAGCTTGACACCTACCCGGTGAATGGCCAAGCCCTGAAGAGATACTTTGCTTGATGACTACCCTTGTATATTATGTATATATTTTTGCTTTTGTTTGCTTTCTCGTTTGCTTTTGTTTTTTTATTTTGGTTTGAATTGATCAGTGTGTGTTTTTCGAACCATACACATACCTGTACATTGAACTAATTCAGACAAAGATGAAAGATTTTCTTCGCTGAAATAACTTCTGAAAAATTTGTACAAACATCAATGATATATTGCTGACATTGACATATGTGTTGGAAAATTTTGTTGTTTGAAAGAAGTTTATTGATTTCGGTCTTTGAGTGAAGTTTGTCATGATCATCTATTATCTTTTTACGCTGTCCCTTTTCCGTAAAGGAATGACTCAAAAGATGTATCCCTGTCGTAAGAAGTTGTTTTGTAAATAAAACATCTCTGGAGCTAAATAAAGGAAAGTGCTAAAAAAAAAAAAATTATGATGAGGTCTGAAAAAAATATGTTAAAATATCAAGATTTTCAGCGTCACCCTGCTCAGCTATATAAAAGAAAAACAAAATAAAATTATTAATAAGAGCTGTGGGAAGTGCTTGTAAACCCGTCGAGATACTGAACAGGTCTGTTGGCAGTGGGTAAATGCAAGCATGGCGCCAAGACAACTTCGTCGGGGTACTGAACAGGCCCGCTGGCAGCAAAGCAATGTCGGGTACATGAAAATCTGCAAAAAAAAAAAAAAAAATTAAGAAACCTCTTTAATGTCCTTTATTCTGATCTAGAACTTCTTGACAGGATACAGATGTCAGAGTGGGTTAAATGGCAACCCTGTCGAGACTATGGACTCCTACTGGAAGCAGTGGCCATGCCAACAGTATTGAAGATTTTATCTTTAATATCGTGACTTGCTAATCTTAAGATTGTTATTAGTTTTCATCTTTTGAAACACTGTTGGAAAAGATGGTTAACGATGATGTTTGTACAATTTTCTGGTAGTTATTTTCGAGTCTAAATTATCTTTGTTGTCTTAATCTGAATTTGTGCCTTTTGCAGAGATAATTGCTTCTTCCAGTGTGTCGCCATTGTTGGCAGCCAATTCACCTTTTTATATGATCCTATAAGCTGCCTACACCTATGTTTTCCAAACATCAATTTTTTGTCGCATTTTTCAAATAGACGACATTTTCATTTCTTGCGACATTTACACATTTGTCTTCGTTAAGTTTTCACGACTGTAAGGGTGAAAACTTCTCCTTTCGAAGTTATTTTTCGATCATTATCTAAACTGTGGTTATTTCTTTTGTCATTATGCCTATTGCGCTTATCTTTTATTGATCATTACACGATTGGAATTATCCTTTGATCGGTTCTCATACTTCGATTGATTATATAACTTGGTTCTATTGAATTTATAAGACATTGAGCATTTGGATTTGCACTTCATGTGGCTTGCCTGATCATTGATTCTATGAAATGCATAGGGGTTTGATTAATTTTTTTATAAACATATGATATAATCCGTATCATAATGTGGCTAGTCGATTATATGAATTCGTTTGGCACTTTGATTAAACTTTTGATTATATACATTGGCGCATGTTTTGATTTATATGTCGGATTTGTAAACGTTATGGTATAACATGTGCGTGTATTGGCATATACATTTGATTTCATTGGTTGTACACATGACTTTAATGGTTGAACTCTTATTATGGAGTGAACAGCTATGAAATTTGGCGGTTGTACTTGGATAATGAATATTATGCATGGCAGACTCCACCACCTTCGCATGCGCACATTAATGCTTACCCCTTTTTGCTCGTTCATTGTTGTTGGTTCGGGTAGCTATGTTACTATGTGTGTTGGTGAATTCGAACCCTTCCCTCACCATGCATTCGGCTCCATGGCCCCAGTCGTGCGAGTGGAACCTAACGGCAACCAAGCCTTGTTGATGTTTGATAATGCCCGCCAAGATTTGGCAGATAGTGGATGCCTTACCTTCATGAAACGTTTTGAGGGTTTTAACCTTTGCGTAGCTCGACAGTTTTCCATGACATTCGATGGTTGTCGAGCCAAAGTAGGCGACATACAATTGGAAATTGATGAGAAATTTATCAGTCTAGCTATGGGTTTGCCTGCCACTGGACAACGATGGTTCAAGAATTGCAAGGTCAAGGAGGTCCCATGGACACTGCTCTTCCTCTCGTGCAAGGTTACCTCGTGTGACAGAGGTATGTCTATCTCTGCACTTAAACCGCGATGGCACGATTTATTGATGATAATCAAACAATTCGTGACCTGTGAAGGTCAATACGGGTTTGTATTCCTTCACCACCTGCGTTTGCTTATGGTTTTTATGGGATATCAGCTCAATATGCCCTATTATTTGCATTGTAGCCTATTTAAAATGTCAAATAAATTCAAAAGGCACCAGGCTGACAGTAGCTTGTTTCATTATGGGCTTATTAAACTCGTCGTTGTCTATCAGTTGAGTTTGCCTGGTGATACTTGGAAGGCTTTCATTGCTCGTAATGGCTTTGAGGACATCGACCCTATATAGGTTGATAAACCTATGGTAACTGAGACTAAGGTTGTACCCCCGGTGCCCTACCATATATTACTGCCTAAGCCCTCGGTCGACCCTCCTGTCGACTTACCCCATACTGTGACTAAGAGTGCAGAGGCCATTAAGAAGCCTATGATAAAAAATCCCAAGCCGAACCTCACTGCAAACGCCAAAGGGAAAAGGAATGCATGTTTGATTTCATGGATGGCAAGGAATAAGCCAAAACCCCCTGTTCATCCAAACCCTATCGTCTTGATTGAGGACTCTGATTCGGAAGTTGAGCGTTTCTTGGCTAGCGAATACCCCTATTCGCAAGGTTTGTGTGCCGAACCCTCATATGATTTTGTATCAAACCTACCCCCTTGCATAAAGGACGACCCTAACTACCCAAGCATTAAGTTGCCTCCTGAAACCCTCAATCATTTTCCCAAACCCTCGCCTGCTTTGTCTAAACCCACACAGTCACCATGTGACCAATGCAATTCATGGTTAGAGCGATATTATCTTAATGTTCCAAAACTCCAATCGAGGATTCAATCTTTGGAAGATGAGATTGCAGTCCTGACCAATCAAAAGGCCAAGCTCCAAGCTGTGGATAAGAAACAAAAGACAACCGGCTCCATCCTGTTTAAAAACGTGGAATCAGCCACAGCTGTTGTAAATTCCAAGCTGGCATAAATGAGCAGCCTTGTCGCTACACAGGTATGTTTTGGTATCATTTGTTTTTTGTAAATAATTTAGGTTTATATAACGATTTGAATTCAGTTTTAAACAATTATGTTCACATATTGAATGGCTCTGTTATATTGCGTGCATTCTATGTATAGCTTTGCTTTAAATAAAAAAGGGATTTTGATTCATGATTTGATTATGCCCCGTATAGAAATCAATAGATTTGGATTGGATTTGAGTAATGTTCGTTTGAATTTGTTTGATTGTTTGCCTTCAAATGAATTGGTTTGTATACGATTCGAAAAGGAAATTTTTCATATTCAATTTGGAACATAATCATGTTTGGATTTGGTTCTGTTACGACCCATATGTTATGGTTGGTAAGCAGTTTGATTAAGTTTGACTGTTACGATTTCGCTCAGATTCGATTTCATTATCATTGGTATACTATGACTGGTTAAATGTTTTTGGGAAGATACTTGTCACGATGTTGTGTCGTGTGATGTTCTATCTTGGATTCTTTCCAGGTTAAGGATAATGACTCTATCTCTTTGATGAAAATGTTACGCTCAAATATCATTCGCACCCGAATTGGAAATGAATCTGAATCATAACACTTATGTGAAAATCTTAACTAATCGATTCGCTTTTGTTCTAATTTGGCAAGTTCGTCCTGTGAGTGGAGTTCAGGTTATAATTGAGGCTCTGTATTTTAATTTTTTAAAATGAATCGGTCAAACTCTGATACGATTCGTTTGATTGAAACGATTGTGATCAAAATTAATCGATCATGTTTGCTTACTGTGCAATGATCAACGATCGTAATCTATAACAAATCCTGTTAGATTTATCCTGTTATGATTTTGGTTATGAGTCAGTTATGGTTTGGATTCATTCATAGCCTAAATTGTCGTGATAATCCTGTTCGATTTACAAGTGCAACGATGTGTTTGCGATTTGTTCTATTTTCAATTGAATATCAAAACGATCTCATAACAAATCGATTCGATTTGTTGGGAAACGATTATGATTCTGTTACATATGATTTCATTTACTCGATTTATGACTATAATTGAAATAGAGTATTGTTATCTCTGTACTCGGTTAATGATTTGGATCTTGTTTTAGTTCATAATAGAATATCGATTTCAATTCATGATTCATTTTCAAATGATTATTGGATGTAAATTGAATGGAATTTCTTAAAATATTTGATTTAATTTCAATTTTGATTCTGTATCTTATTTTAGACTAGCTACAGAATCATATGATTCTGTAGCTAGTCTATAGAATTTAAATTTTATCATTTTATTAATAAAAGAGTCTTCTAACTTGTCTATTTTCGATCCTTTTTAGGTGAATTCGAAATTGCATGGGATTTGATGGACAGTTTAGAGGATATTTAGTTGCTTTAGTTTCATTTTAGTTTCCTAGTTTAGTTGATCTTGGGAATATCTTCCCAGATTATGTAAACAGTTTGATAACTTCCACAGGGAGGTTTTACCCTATGTAAAAACTTATAAATACCTATTATTTTTTGTAATAATCATCCTCATTGGTGGGAGAACAAGGATATGAAATTTTAATACAGACTGAGACAGAATTTGATATTCTGCTACAGCTTTAGCTTTTCATAATATCAATATTTTGTTTTATGTTTATGTGTATCAATTTGCATTTGGTTAATGACTACTTTAGCTATCTTAGTATTTTGCAAATGATATAGTTTAATCAATATAATCCATATCTGATTTCTTTCAGCGTATAAAAAATATAGCAATTACTTGATTCAGTTTGTGAATGACATATTTCTCTTCTTCATAAGTTGAATTATTAAGTATAAGTTTTTGCATAACAGGTTTCCCTTATTGCAGAGATTTATAAATCATATAATTGTTATGATTTTTTATGTCTTGTTTGTCCTGTAAACCAACTCAAATAGCATTGCAGCTATCGTTTACGAGAAGCTTCTGGATCATCCAGTGCGAGTTTCTTTCCTCCGACCAGCTTCAAAGTCATCATACACAGGACAAATCTGGAGCGTTTCCATGTCAGTTTGTCAATTGTTTGTTTAGTGTATTTTTTAGTAGTTTAGTTTAGATATAAGTTTAGTTAGATTTATAGTTAGAATTAGTATATTAGATTGTTTAATTTCAGTAATTTTTATTTCTCGTTCATAAAATCATATAAACAACAAAAATATTTTTCTCTGTCTTAGGGCAGATTGCAAATGAGTTTTCCAGGTTTTATTTAAATCTATATTTTGTTAATATTGTACATTTTGTTAATAAGTTATATTGCAATTAGTAGTTAGACAGTTGATAAATTATTAGTTTGAAAATAGTAGATTAGTTAGTTTCTTTAGTAGTTAGTTTTAATTAGATTAGTGTATTAGTTTGTTTTATTTATTAGTTAGATTAGTTTGTTTTATTTATTAGTTAGATTAGTTTGTTTTATTTATTAGTTAGTATTAGT
>JZKD02S2037797.1:40659-78282 GCA_000966675.3 Picea glauca | reverse complement strand
CATTTCCCACTCTTAGTTTGTTCTTTCTTTGATCTTCTATTGTTCATATTTCAACCAATCATTGGCATCCTTCATATGTCAATTTTACTCATATTTTTCCTATATTTGACTTTGCTTCTCCTCGTCCCGTTTCTACAAGTCATTAGTTTTCTCTTTCAAAGGCTATCTACTTCTATTTTTCTCAACAAAACTAATGAGTCCTGCAAAAATAAATTCTATTTTTCTCAACAAAACTAATGAGTTGTGCAAAAATAAATTCAATAACAACAATAATCTTTGCAAATGAAAAATCTTCTATGGTAATTCCATCAAGAATTTAGTCTTCAATACCCTAACAACGAAATATATTTTTGCCAACAAAATATTTCTTAAGAGGAGAAACACCAACAAAGCATAACCTCATATGATTTCTAGGGTCTATTGTCTTCTCAGTTTTCCTCCTCAAGAGCCACCTACTCCGTTATATTGAAGGCTTTGATACCATCTTAAGCATTTTATAGTAAGTCACATTACATTACAAGATACAAGAACATAGAATGACAACAAAATTTCATTACTATGATGAATTTGCATAGTGTGATAAGTACATGGATTTATAGATACATTTTTAACCCTTAACCTTATGTATCTGCAATTTTTAAAGGCATTATGCCTTGTCACTTCACTTTATTAACACACCTATGTATAAACTAATTTGTCTTCATTTATTTATTTCCCTTGATGCTCAAATAGAGAATAATGTCTTCAAAGAAGCAATATAAACCCCAACATGACCATATGTCTAATGGTTTCCACAACAAAACAAATGTTCAATTTGAAACCATTCCTCTAAAAAGGAGAGAAAATAACTACGATACAAATAAATTCATTTTGTTAATATCATTGATGAGTGGATATGCACATATTATGTGATGAATACAATTACCAAATATGGAACTAACTTTGCAAAAATTTTGCCTAGAAATTGATCGATGTGGAGATAATAGTTTATCAAATGTGTACTTGGGAATCACAAGCAAGGAACAAATATGTGTTTCATCTATTTTGGTGAGCTTACTTTTTACTCTTTGTTTACAATAGGCCTAGTCACCTTTCACTGCAAGCATCAACTTTGCATATATTTTGTCAGATTTGACATTCCTTGTTGCTTTCACAAGAGCAATGGATCAAAATTTATGGGTTTAATGTTGTTTTTCCCAGAATACTGGCTATAAAATTTGTTAGGTAAATCACAAAGATTCCAAACATCTATTTTTCTTTCAATACCAAGCATTTAGTTTTTGTTGAATGATTATGTTGTTTAAAAAACACGTAGAATAAATCTATTTTCACTACAAAATATTTTATTATTTAAGTCATTGAGGTTTATTAAGCCACTATCTAGGTATGTGAACCAAGTGTTAATTCACAAACCACTTACCAGATTCAAGATTCAGTATGCACCCCAAAGTGGCCAAGCCACCCAGGCTCTTTAGAGTTTTTGCCCAAAAAAACGGGGATATCCCCCAAAATGGCTACCCGAACCTCCCAATTTAGGTACTCAAACCCTAAATCTGGGTTCTCCAATACAGCTTTTACATTAAAAAAATTGGGGAAAAAAACACAAATATTTTTTTAAAAGGTGGATCCCTCCAAAACCCTAACCCGTCACTTCCACAACACTCTACTGAAGTCGAAAGCACAAAAACACACTTCATTTTACCATTTCATTTTCAGATTGAAGGGAGAAGCAGTGCAATAGTTCAAAAGAAGTTTGGTGCAATATTTTTCTCAGTGAATTCATGTACTTCAATAATTATTGAAGTGGACCATTGCCTTTGGTGTTCAAATCTTTCATTGTAAAGGCATTTTCCCAGCGTTTTAAACATGCTGAAATTTCATTTTCAGATTTCTCTTCTTAAAATCTTATTCAAATTTCTCCACAATGGCATCATCAAATTCTTTTTATCTGTCGTCAAAATATTAAAGTACAAATCCAGCGAAGGGCACTTTACACCTATTAAAGAGAATGATCAAGTTTGTTGTTTTTCTAATCATATATGTGAGCATGCTCACATATATGTGAGCATTAAAGTACAAATCTAGCGAAGGGCACTTTACACCTATTAAAGAGAATGATCAAGTTTGTTGTTTTTCTAATCATTATATGATTGCTCAGTGTTGAATGAAAATTATGAATCATGAATGTAAAATTCTCACTTTATGACTAACAAGGGTTCGACCATGATGTTGAAGTTTTAATAATAAATCTCATCAAAAAATGAATATGAATCATTACTGATTTACATAAATTTCATTTATGTTTTTGATTTTTATTTTTTATATTTTTTCATATATATAATTTTATATGTATTACTCTTCATATATCCCCTTGTTTTAAAATTGTGGCACCTACACCTATATACCCTAGCAACTTAGGTTATCATAACATCTTTGATGAAAGCACATATGAGGCCATCTCAATCCTCACCAAGGATTGATAAATGCCTTTTGCAACTAGACTACCCACAATGTTAGATAATATCATGATCCAGATTATTTTTGGTACGAAATGAGAGCGGAGATTATAAAGAAATGCACAAAAATATCGTGTATATCCAATAATATAATAGAAATGTATCAAAAATGCAACCATAAACACAGAGATACAGTAATACATAATTTTTTATTAATGAAAGAAATGTATAGAGACTGTAAAAATACAGAATGAAAGACTCGCTAGAATGATGGCAGCGTATCTCTGAGAAGATATGCGACAGCTACTCGCATTCGCAAGAAGATGATTGTTACAATGAGGCTCCAAAGGCATTTTTAACATAAGTAAAATACAAAACCCTAACCCCGAAAGATGAAAAGCCAACAGTTTTGTGGACCTCGTTTTGGGTAGTTTGGTGTATCTTCTCGGGGGTGTAACTTTGGCATACGATCTATGTTTGGGATGCACGATAGATCGTTAGAAAGATCTATCAGAGGACTAAAATAGTTGGCAGAAAATATCATGGTGATATTTTTCGAACGGACCATGCCCAAAAAACGTCGTTTAGGGCCTCAAAACGGCTCCGGAAGTTCAAGACCCAAAAAAACTGCTAAAAATAATAAATTACCAAAATTGTCAAAAAATTGTTTTGAGTTAGTTGGAAAATGTGGGTGGCCACCGATATCCACCTGGATCAATCCTCTCTCCTTATGAAACAATGGTCTCCATTGCATTGAGTGCCTGAGGGAGAGGGAAAAGCGTTTGATGAATCTGCATCTTGATGAGTTGCTTGCCTTGTTGAGGAAGTTGCATTGCTTAGCTTGTTGAAGGTTGTCACAAACATGTGGCTAGAAGGGTTGGAACTTTTTAACCAGTCTGGCTACATGAGATTCATGTGTGCAGAAGGAATCTTTACACTTTGTTGCAATCTTGTCGACCTGCTTATGTTGGATAAAAAGTACTTGGGTCGAGGCTGTAGTGGTTGCAGTATCCTTCTGTTCGCTCCTTGAACAGATTGTGAAGAAGCTGAATTTTGTAGTATGATATACTACCTTGTGGCACTATTTAGGTGGGACAGTGGTTGGAACTACCTCCGGTATTCTGTAGAGATGACCCCCTAAAGTAACAATGACACTACGGGGTCGAGACTCATAAACAGCATGGTGTCTCCACATATATGGTTGGCCCAAAAGAACATCACAAACATCTAATGGGGCAACATCACATAATACATCATCATTGAAGGGCTGGATGTCGTATTACAATCGACATTGTTGGCTGACACGAAGATCTCGTCCTTGGCGAAGCCACCCAATGTTGTATGGTTGCGGGTGCGGTGTTGTCGACAATCTCAACTATTTGACAACCTCTGTTGAGATTAGGTTCTTCTGGCTTCCACTATCAACAATAAAATGCAGTGGGGTCCCCTTCACCCACATCTGTGAATAAAAAAGGTGCTCCCCCTCTTCAAAATATGTTGGTTCTTATGGTTGAATTGTTGTGGTCGCGACAATAGCAGTGGGGTCTGCGTCGATGATCTGTCTTTTACCACTATTTTCAGAATCAGATTTTGAATCAGGGTTTGGCTCCTTGTCTTTGATCTCGACCACCAATCACTGTTTTGAGTGACATTCATCGGTGTTGTGCCAGGGGCCTTTGTGAAAATCGCACAATTTTTCGATGTCCTTCTTTGTCTTCCCGTGACCCTTCTTTTCCTGTGGCTTGGACTGATTTTCAGGAGACTGTTTGTTAGGGCCGTCTTTGTCATACTTTGGTTGTTGCAGATTTACAAACCCGAACTCCCGTTTGTTCTAGTGCTTAAATTTACGCTTGATTGTAACAGCATATCAATTAGCAACACCAAGTGATGAGATGTCCAGAAAATCCATTTCAGTTTGGATGTATCTGTGTAGAGCCCCACGGTATTTCAAACCAAATGTCTTTCGGAGTCTTTGATACCCAGCTTGGTGCGCAAGGTATGGAAGGTATTGGTGAACTCCAGAACTGCTTGGCCCCTCTCTTGCCGCAATGCGGTCCATCTCATGTACTGGTCCTCATAGTTGTCAATAGGGTAATACTGTTCATTTACCGCATCCACAAAAAAATCTCAAGTGGGCTCGACCCCATATATTCCAGACTCCTCTGTGGAACTTTGCTCCCAGTAAGTTTCCCACTAATGTTTGACATGGGGGAGAGCTTTAAGGAGCACGAATGTGATCTTTTCCCTGTCGCAAAAATTATGAACAGAGAAATAACCTTCTAACAGATTTAACCATTTGTCTAGGACATCCGCATCTATCTGACCTTCAAATACGGGAATATCAAAATTAACCTGTACCTTGAAAGGAGAGGTACTTCCAAAGTGGTTGTTTGATGAAGATGCGTTTGTCACTATCGGGCGTTGAAGGATGTCGAAAAAATTCTCCATCAGTTCGTCCCTATGTCGCGTGAGCGCTTGCTCAAGTAACAAATTGATATGATCGTCTGCTCCGTCGTTTTTCTTTTCTTCTGCCATGGAGGGTTTCTTGGGCGTGTGAAAGCGATTGTCTTCAAGAGAGACAAGCTCGAGACCCAACTTGCTATACTCGGACCCCGTCGGGGACATGCACTGAAAAATGACTAAAAGTGTTTTGATACCACTGATCCGGAGTATTTTCCGCACGAAATGAGAGCGGAGATATAATAAAGAAATGCACAGAGATATCGTGGATATCCAATAATATAACAAAAATGTATCAGAGATGCAACCATAAACACAAAGATACAGCAATATACAATTTCTATTAATGAAAGAAATGTACAGAAACTGTAAAAATACAGAGTGAAAGACTCGCTCGAATGGTGACAACTTATCTTTGATAAGAGATGTGACAGATACTCGCATTCGCAAGAAGATGATTGTTACAATGAAGCTCCAAATGTCTTTTTAACATAAGTAAAATCAAAAATCCTAACCCTGGAAGATGAAAAGCCAACAGTGTTGTGGACCCCGTTTTGGGTAGTTTGGTGTATCAACTTCTCGGGGGCGTAACTTTGGCATACAATCTTCGTTTAGGGTGCACGATAGATCGTTAAAAAAATCTATCTGAGGACTACAATAATTGGCAGAAAATATCGTGATAATATTTTTCGACCGAACCATGCCCAAAAATCGTCGTTTAAAGCCTCAAAACGGCTCCAGAAGTTCAGGACCCGAAAAACTGTTAAAAATAACAAATTACCAAAATTGTCAAAAAATTATTTTGAGCCAGTTGGAAAAGGTGGGTGGCCACCGATATCCACCTAAATCATACCAAAAGGTATCTTAGTGCACCCTTCTCTTATAAATGATCAAATTCCCTAAAAGAAGAGATGGGCAATGCAACGAACTAGCAAGACACAATCTTTGTATTTTACTCATACTGATCAATAATGACTATCACCTACTTGACACAACAATTTTCATTGTATGATCCTTTGTCAAGGATAATCTAGAACCTTCAAACCTGGGAATCCTCATGTATTACACTATTTCATGGCGTTTCTTTGTTTCATCTTGCATGTATGTTAATAGCTTGTAGCCAAAACATGTGGCACTGCGTACATGATCAAAACAAGTGGCAGCGAACTAGCAAGACACAATCTTTGTATTTTACTCATACTGATCAATAATGACTATCACCTACTTGACACAGCAGTCTTCACAGTATGATCCTTAGTCAAGGATAATCTAGAACCTTCAAACCTTGTAATCCTCATGTATTACACCATTTCATGGTATTTCTTTGTTTCATCTTGCATGTATGTTAATAGCTTGTAGCCAAAACATGTGGCACTGCATACATGAAAAGGCATATGCAAGTAAACTTGCATGTAATGTACCTCAATACCGACCCAGAAAAAAATGATTCCAAAAGAATGGACACCAAGAAATCCATAATGTATCTCACTTAGCACAGGCATCCTTCATTTAAGCTATAGTTAATATGTCAACTATAAATCCCTTCCCCTCAATAGACTCTCAACAACCTTCCCATCAATAGAGTTGAGAAAGGGAACTTGCACCCAAACTTGGAAACACCCTCTTAGTGATGGGTTGAATACAATTTTGATAAGGCAACCAAGGCTTTGCAGGGGCAGGGGAAGTGTTCAGAGCCGAGCATGGTCATATTATGGGGATCTTTGACTTAGTTTTTGGAGATCAAATCTAACAATCAAGCAGAGATTGAAACTCTTTGAAACTTTGAATCCCGCTGTAATTGAAGTGTTAAAGAAAGAGTAGAAAAGAGTCCTTGAAAGCGACGCAAAACTGATCAAATTGAAAATCTTGCAGACCTTGTGGGAGATGATGAGCAAAGTTTCTTGGATTCAAGATGGAAAGGAGTTTTGATGATTGTTTAGCCACCAAGCAATTGCAATTAACTCAGTCTTAGACCCCCTTTTCACCACAGAATAAGGGGACTGAAAGACTAAGTTATCTACCATGCCAAGCCAAGGGGAGGATCTTCCCGTCCCTGTCCCCATCACATCACTCGATAATGATGGGAAGGTGTAACTCCATGCCCTCAATCTCAGTGCACCTTCCAACTCATCCCCGCAGGAATACGGATGTGATCATAGCTCCATCATTTGATTAAGGTGGCTGAATACATCCACCACCACCCAAGTGGCTAGGTATGAAAGTTGAATGTGATGTTGGGCTTAAGAAGATGCCTAGAACCGCTCATCTCATTCTGCATTTTAGTCTGTGAAAGCTCTTCTGGGAGTGTTCTTGCTCTCTGCAATTCTGTTTCAATCCATAGTGCACCAATGGCAGATCAAGGGAAACAGCCCAAATGTTGTTCCATGGAATTGAGAAAGAGGTTTGGGCAGCTGCAAAGTAGGTTTCAACACCCAAGAGGGTATATCTCCATACAGCCAGGGGATATGGAGACACTGAAACTTGACAGGATCACTAATTATAAGATCTTGCACTCGGATTATACAGATTTAACCACTCAAATCTGCAGATCCAACAATTTCTCGCCGGATTTAGGGCAAAATTAAACAGAAAATATCCCCGGAAAAGGGCCAAAACATAGAACAGTTAGACTACAGCTTTGAAATGTAATAGCTTGCGTGTACGGAGAGTCTGAATTTTGAATTTTGTTGCTAATGGAGGATGTACATGGAGCTCTCTTTCAGAGAGTTTTGATATCTAAATTAAAAACTTTTCACTGATTTATTTATTAAAGAACAAAAATTAAATAAAGCTCAACTATAAATCCCAGTATGAGAATCCTTACTTTCACCAGAAACATGACAAAGCTTTGTTAATTCTGTCAAAATCATTCACTACCCATAATCTACATTTACAAAAACTAAATGACAATCATATTACACCTAATGTAATCCAACCCATCTGAATTTAAAATTTTCTAGGTTTACTTTGCAATTTGTATGGAAGGCGAGTATGTTGTCCTATGTGACTTAGCTTCGATTCATTTGGAACTTCCACAAATCCTCATCAGAGGACTCACAAGTTTCAAGTGAGCCCTAGGCCATTTTAAGCAGGGCACTTTAAAAATCAACTATAGTGAAAGAACAGTTACATTAATATGTAATGCTCACATTTGAAAAATTATTGTAGAGCCATCTATGTTGGAACAGTAGAGATGAAGGATGATCTGAGCAACGAAAATTTAGTTCACTTGTTATAGATCGCAAAAAATAAGACAGTAGATTTATCTTTAAATCACCAGACTCACATGGAATATAGAATTCAGATTAACAACCATATATATCCTAACAGTAATGCAGGAACTCTCCATAAGATACAAACTTCACATGAAAACTACAATATTCAGATCTATCATTAAAACAAGTTCAGTATCTACAATTTCCACTGTAATAAGAAACAGTTTCCATCTGCTCATAAAATGAAGCAGGAGCAGAAAAAGGCTCTTTAGCATAACCCCATCTTATACATTTATCTTGAAATCCTTGACAAAGAATACTTTTCTGATAGCAACAATGTTTAAGTACAGGTTGGTAATCAAAATGGGACAGCAGCATTCACTAAAGCAAGTATTATGGTCAAAGCTGCTTCTGCTTCAACTTTTCCCTCTCAGTGTGCTCTTGCAGATTGGACAAATGTCCACTTGGCAGTGTCATTTTCATTTTCATTCTGCTTTCACAGCACAAATTCAATATCTTTAAGCAATGCATCAAGTACATGGAAGTTCCTTATGTAAAATGAACCTCAAAGCCGGGGTCAAAATTATATGAAGTTCACAGCCCTTCTTTCCTCGTATTTGGCTTGAACCATATTACAAGGAAAATGAAATTGATTGAATGAACAAGAGAGAAGTATCCATTTTAAGGAAACGGCAGTGCAATGAAGATCATTTAGTACTTAAACAGCCTCTCCATCTTCCTCTTGTTTTATTCTCTTCAGAGGTTCAACATTTGAAACAGGCACTAACCTTCTGCAAACCATAGAAAATCTCTATCGTTAGCAAACAAATTCACATAGCAAAAATTACTGCAGTACAGCAGAGATCCATTACAGGGGGAAATATGAAACTATAACTGGACCACTGCTAAAAACCTCCATGGTCAATTAAACAAAACTGGCAAGCAGGATAAGCTTCACCTATGAAAATACAGAACATAATTTAAGAGATTACTGTCTGAATGAATTACTCTGAAAAAGTACGAGAACAATTTATCATGCATTGCTACAGCTACAAATACGTTAACTATTACTTGTTTTCATGCTTGAGAACAGATCTCTCATAAGTATCTGCATCACATCTTGGAGGCTTTCCATCTTCCTCAGATTCTGAACCAAAGTACTCCCCATCCCAGATACGGCATTTTGAGCGTTTTTCCATGTCCTCTTCCTCCTTTTAACAGAGAAAATCCCATCATGAAAAGAAAAGTAGCACAATACCACATTAAAGTAAAAGAGTAAAATTAGCTGCTGCAGTCCCTAAAAGCATACACTCACCTCATCATGAAATTCTGTATCAGGGGGCCTTTCCTGAAATGGTACACTAGGTATATGTTGTATTCTACTCAATTGTTCCAGCAACACGTTTCTGGAAAAGAACCACAATATGCAAATCAATTATAAAATAAAGATTAGGAACCTTAATGATTATATTGCCCCATATGTCAGCTTTTATACAATAAACAACACATTAAACACATGCACCAAAGCCATTGTCCAATGATTTCTTGGAAGCTGCACAGCTTCACAGATACTAAGAATGAATATTTGGTAAATTCCAAGCAACTTGAATTCTATCGAATGCTAAACTTTGAATCTTGCCTAAAAACGGAAAGGAAAATTGTTAACCTTTAAGAAGAAGCCAATAAGGAGATGTATAGCAGAAAACTCAAATATCGAACAAAAGTCCAAAAATTCAAAGATCATAACCAGCTGAGTTTTCATCTCAGTCGCTCTACATGAACATAGACCACAAGATCAACAAATTTAGCTGATTCCAAGATATTCTAATAAGTTCAGAGTCCACAAAAATGTTCTCCTAGGAAATAGACCATGAATGCTCCAGCTTAACATAACATTTGAAAATGCTCCCAATTTAAGGAACATGGATGCGAAAAATATATCTAATTTGTGTCAAAAACAATACAAACATTCTCCAAATTTTCAGAGAAAATTCGGTATCTTAGTCATCTAGGACAAATGCAGAAGGTTCTTTCCAATGACCAGAGAAGCCAGGAAATGTTCACAACAAACCCAAAGCCAGACAGTACCAAAACATCATTATGAAGATGGATTCTAACTCTGTTAAAATTTAAATATATGGAAGCATCTACCTCATTTTCTCCAAATCTTTTGATGTGTTCAGGTTCTCCATATTGCTAGGGGCTACATAGAGGGTGTAGTCTGGCCCAAAATATTCGTAATACTCGTTATAAGGCAATTTATCTTGGGGTTCAACACCTACAGCAACAGCAGTCTGCAGCAAACAAGCCAAAGCACTCATTTTAGGAATGTCTATACCAGTTCAATAGACTGAACAATTAAGAAGCATTTGACCATCAAGAACTCTTTGAAAAATAATGACCTCATAGCACCAGCAGCGAGCCACATTACGAATAGTGTAACCACCACCGCCAACCAGCATAAGTGGTACATTAAATGATCGAACAAAACGAACACAATCTGCATGTCCCTTGACCGACAAATTGAAGCACCCTAACCTGTCCCCTGAGAGTGAGTCTGCTCCACATTGTAGAACAACTGCTTCTGGCTGATAGACTTCCATTACCTTCTGGATAATGGGCCTGAAAAGGTTCTTGTAACTCTCATCGTCAATTCCATCATTCAAAGGAACATTCAAGGCATAGTACTTCCCTTTCCCATATCCTACATCTTTAATGTGACCTGTGCCTGGAAAGTAATCCCCAAATTTGTGAAAAGATACAGTCATCACACGGTCTGTAGTGTAGAAGGCTTCTTCAACTCCATCACCATGATGGATATCAATATCAACATAAAGTACACGCTGTCAAAATTAGAAAACAAATCGATGCCACTAAAATCATTAGTATCTTTTGAAAAGAAAAGAAAAGTATGTTTTCTAAGCAAGGTTTAACTGGCTGATTTTCTAACTTATCGATAACTCAAAACCAATGAGAAGCTTTAGGATCATAGAATAAAGAAACAACACAATCAGAGTAAAATTTGTGTTAGGAAAACAAACTATTTTCAACCTACCTCATCATTCCTGAAACAAGGATTCTTTTATGTTTGTTGTAATTTTACAGATTAGGGTAGAAAATGCCCATAACAGAAACAGCAAACATACTAAACAGTCTAAATACTTGTTTTATACAAATTAATTGTAGTAGGACTGGTAACATTAACATGTTGGTTAAAAATAATGTATTCAGATGGGTAGTCTGACTGTTTGTGGCTATGTTAATGCAGGTTACAAGAGTGAAGTTTCAACACTGTTGGCTTTAGACATAAATTGGAATTCAACGTCTACTAGAGCCTGAGACAAAGCCCTGGTACATTTAGAAGTTTGGAACATAATCGGTATTGAGTGATAACAATGAGTGTGGCTCATGGCCAAGATCTTGATCACGGCCAGAATTCAAAACCAGCTAAGTTCAAGGTGTAAGTCCAAGGATATGGACTTATGCCAAATATTGTTGATTATAAGGTAAAATTCTGCTGGGTAAGCAGGATGCTGCCTGGGACAGTAACCTCCTGTGTGAGGGAAAAACCCGAGCAAACGATAAAGAATTTTGTCCAAGGAAAAACCCTCTGATTTTAGGTTGAATTTTGGTCTAGAAATTGTGGCTATGATGCATGGTGAGACTCTACTGGAAGCTTACTTTAAAGAGAACTATGACCAGGGTGCAGTTGCTAAAATTTGTACACCCGGATACTTTAAATGGAAACAGTTATTTTTGTCAAAGATGTAAATTAAAAAACATACATTAAGAGTTGGTTCAGTGACCATTGATAAAGAACATAATGAACTTGATAGTAACAAATCAAGATTTGTCAAATGTGTGTTTGTATGCATGTAGGTATATATGTACACTATATATGAATCATCGCAGTGAAATGAGCATCAATTAAGATTCTAAAACCTAGAGGCACTAATGGAGATTATGGAAAAGCCATGCAGTCACAAAATCTGTTTTAGGGATCCAATTCTTTTCAAATTTGTAAAAGCTTATAGCAGCTTGTCAGTAGGAAAATGTTGAACAGGAAACAAAATGAAAACAAAAATTAGGAATAAGGTCTAAGAAATGTTTCATAAATTTTAAAACTATTAAGCAGACCACAAAGTCAATCTGTTAACTGCAAACAGTACATATAAGCAAACTAGGTGAATGGGATAAAAAAATGTGAGGGAAAATGTAGATATCTGAAAATGTGCTGTACTTTTGTAACAATGTTTTAGACTAAGACTTGCAGTGGAAAGAGGCTGCAGCTCCAGATCCAAACCCGCTGTACTCAGCATAAACAAAAGTTCACACTAAACACAGTTGTAGAATGAATCCAAAACTTCTGAGTTGAGAATAACTTCAGTGCTGAAAATTGTAAGCAGAAGACAGTTAGCCAACATTAGATTAAATTTTGAAACAAAAATAGTGGCTGATGCCCATATAGCTGAAAACGAAAGGATTTGGGGAAAAATCTATGCTGCAAAACTAAGTTGCAGGAAACACCTAGTTCGGCCATGTCCCAGTACCCAAAACACCTGGAAGTGCCGAATTAGGTACGAAGTGCCTTGGAAACACTGCCAACAATACCGTATGTCATTACCAAATCTGGAAACACCATACAGTACAGCCAGTGGCATTCCAAGGCATTTCAGGCACCCTTTTGGACGTTATTGGGCCCACCTAAGTGCCCGAGACGGGCATGGGACCCATAGGAAAATATCACCCTGTCTATGCCAATGACAAGACAAAACAGAGATAGGGGACTGAGCTTTGAGGAGTTTGTCACCTTGGTAATTAATGGTAATATTAAGAAAGTTGATATTCTCCTTTATCTTACCAGAAGTTAACATTCTACTTCATCTTGATTCCTACCTTTTAATTCTCCTTTATCTTACCAAAAGTTAACATTCTACTTTATCTTGATTCTTACCCTTTTCATTCTCCTTTATCTTACCTTTTACTTAAATTTTTAACATTACCATTAATTGTTTCAGGATGTTTGAGAGTGGTTTCAACCTCATTGGACGTCATATGGAGAAAGTAAGATTTCATATCCCATTGAGAATTCAACAGACTTAACAGTTTTCAGGATTTCAGGGTTGGCAGGATTGTTGCATTTCCACTGGATTCTATAATGGGGTATGGGATTGGCATTAGTCAAGACCACCAAGCTATGAGATTTTGCATCTTGTAATCATCTAAGAGAGTTAATATAGGCATGGGTCTCCTCTAAAATGACATTTATGTGTATCAATCTTATTTTCTTGAAAGATAATGTGTTATTTAAAAAAAACTATATATCTATATTTTTGTATTTTTATATACCACAGGTCATGTTTCCAGGCATCCCCATTTCAGAAACTTGTACCGTTTCCACGTTTCATGCAACTTAGCTGCAAAGAATGGCTGCAGCCCAAGAAATCCACTTCAGCTATGGATAGCATTTTTGTACAAAATAACTGGCTTGCAGCTGTATCACTATCTGGCATTTTAACAGGGCCAAAGACAATCCATTGGTGGGTTTTAGCCTTTAGGCACCACTTTGAGGCATACCATTATGTGAAAGAAATCATTCTCAAATGCATGGTCATGCCTTATATGAATCTTGCATATGTGATGAACCTAACAATGTTTTTTCAAGTTGAAAAGGGCATATTGACAGAAGATACAAAACAAAATCCCATGCAAAAACTACACAAAACTACAACTCCAGAACAGATGTCAAGAAAGCATCTCTCTTAGGAATTTTATGGTATCTATGGAACTTTAAAACCTACAACCAGAAACGGCCCGACCAGTGGCACAAAACCAGTTTTGGCTGGTTCAGTACTGAACCGGCCATTTTCACCGAACCGGTCGGTTCTGTACGATGTGTCCTAGACCCACATAATTCAAATTTGTTTAAAAAATATCAATTGATTAATAGAAGGGGGGACTATTACCTAACCCCGGGGTAATGTTAATGTTAAATTCTTAAAGTAAAAGTGACATTCTCCTTTATCTTTCATTTTCATCCTTATACATTCTCCTTTATCTTTCATTAGATGATAATGAAAGATAAAGGAGAATGTAAAAGGATGAAAATGAAAGATAAAGAAGAACGTCACTTTTACTTAAATTTTTAACATTACCGTTAATTGTTTCAGGATGTTTGAGAGTGGTTACAACCTCATTTGACTTCATATGGAGAAAGTAGAATTTTAGGTTCCATTCAAAATTCAGCAGACTTAACGGTTTTCAGGATTTCAAGATTGGCAGGATTGCARCATTTCCAATGGATTCTATCATGTATGAGGGTATGGAATTGGGATTTAATCAAGAACACCAAGCCCTCTATGTACCCTTGATGTTGGTAGCATTGATTGTTGAACTCTTATGTCATGACCCTAGTATAAATGTACCCTTCACTYMAGTAAAATCACTTATTAGGCATGTTAAGCTTTTTCTATCTTATTTTAATGCTTAGAGGGTGACATTGATGATGAGGATCCTAATATAGGTAATGATCTTGATGATATGTAGTTATTTGTTGTAGCATGATTTTTTTTGGACTCTAGMGGCCATTTAGAGCCTTGTTGATGTATTTTGGTTCAGAGATCAATTGCACTCGGTGCTATTTTGGTTATATGCACTCTTGCTATATAAATGAGAAACTTTGCATATTTGTGTATAAATGGTTTGGATTGATATGGATGCACACGAGTATATATGTTTTTTTTTTCAAAATTTGAATAATTTATATATTTTTTGGTCGACCGGTTTTTTTCCAGATTTTTTCTGGTCCGGTCCAGTTTCACATTTTTGGGGTCGACTCATTCGGTCCAGTTTCCGGTTCTGATAACATTGGTTGGGTGAGTCTTGTCTATGACTCCGTGAGAACAGATTGCTAGTAAAAATAATAAACTATTAATAAAAAGAATTCACTTTTGGTTTGGCAAAGCTCGGTGCTCAAACATAATTTCATGCTTATTAGGTGTATCGTGATAGTTAGAGTGAGATACCACACTACCATGAGGAAGGCCCAAGCTTGATCATTTAAAAGGAAAGTGGAGTTGCCACCCATTTTTTGGGAGAAACCAGGAAAACTATTGTGGCAAAAGATAAGATAAGATAATGTTATTAATGTCCAACAAATGACCACAAATACTTCAATGGGACTGCTAAAAGTACATCTGTGAGAATACAAGGTGGGAGAACAAAAGCAGCTCCTGGAAATCATGATATAAGCATATCTATCATATGCAAAGAAGAATCCAAAACCTAGGTCTTAACAGCATGGAGAAGTGAAACATAGCTATAATGCATATACATGCAAGTGCAGTGGAGAACTGAAGGCCAAGAATGATTGGCCCTCCTAGGAGGATGTCTTGCCTGGGCATGACCAAAGGGAAGAAACTTATGATTAATGACTAGTCAGATTATCTGGAAGAGATGGGAGATAAGGTACGAGATCTGTCTTGTTGTCTGGATGTAAGAGCATGTGGCCGAGACCTGGATGAAGTACCCTGGCTACCAGTGCGACCACTAAATTTATTAGGAGATATATTGTCTTAATGCCCTGGGGCTGTTAGGAAAGAAGATTAACTAGGGTTTATTCTCCTCTTTCTCTTTTGGTGGGCTAGTTAAACTACTTGCATGAAAGGATGAGCTAGATATGAAAAAGTATGCCCCCTAATTAACACCTTTTCCATCCAATGCAACCAGCAAACAGCAAGAATTAAGGAAATTACCTAATTTACTTCAATTATCAAGCAAACCACNCTACAGAAAGCCACTTGGGCTTAGAGGGCATGGGGAAAACAGCAAGCAAGGAAGAGGATTAGAACCTAATCTATGTTCTTGTGTAGCACTTCTCCTCTTATGAAAGCAAACTGGGAAATACTTTCTCCAAATATAATGAATCTAACGCAACAAACAAGCATACAAAAATCTGATGACAAATCAAATAAAAGTGCGAGTATGTATGCCCCGTGTTCCCTTGGTTGAGAAACTTACCTCCTCACCCACAGACTTGTGTTGAAGCTCTCTTTTAGTAGGAGAGATTAGATGATTGAATGCTAACTTGGGACTTAGCCAAATACCTCAATCAACCCAACCAAAGCAACAAAGAAAGATCTAAGCCAAATAGAGAGGAAAGTACCAACTATAGCAGCCTCCAAACAAGGAGAGTTATTAAAGCATCAGAACACTACATTAGGTTAGTATTTTTGCTCAACATTTAAAGCCATTGGTCAGGCTTATCCTCAGGAGCTAAGTACTAAAAAAGGTAAGAGTTTGAAGCTTGCATTAATGTGTTAAAGCTCCAAGTGTAGAATGTATAGAGAATGGTATAAAATTAGGTCGTTCCCCTTCTCTCTTTCACGATCGTAATTACTAGGTGTCGGTTATTGCTTAGCTTCATCCCTTCATCACGGTTTAGGATGTTGTCATGCTTCTTAATCTCCAAGGCTTCTCTGATCTTCCTCCTTATATAATGATCTTCCCGTGCAATGATTTTGGTGTTTTCATATAGATATGGTGCCCTGTTTCCACCAAATGTTCAGCAAGGGCAGATATTTTTATGCCATTGTTCATGATATCTACACAATGCTCTTTTAACCTGACTCTTACTGCCCTCCCAGTTTCTCCTATATATTCTTTTCCACAAGAACATGGGATAACAGACTCCTATTTGTTTATCAGGATCTGTAGGGTCTTTTGCATGGTCCAGAGTTTTCCCGATAGTGTTGGGAGGGGATAAAGCCACTTTTGTTTTCTTTTCCTTTAGGATCCTTGTTATTTTATCAATTTTACCTTTGATGTATGGCAAGGTTATTTTTCCCATCCCATCTTCATTTTGTCTTCTCTGAGGACACTTCAAGCATTCTGGGTTATGTGCTTTATTTATTTATCCTCGTTTCCATTTTTTCTTAAAACCTTGGATAAATGATCTATTTCCTACTTCAGGGGTTCATTATATGATATGCTAAAGGCTCAAGTTACCAGCATATTAATCACACCAAGTTTTTGCGTTGGGTAGGAATCAACATGGAGATATTTGTCCATGTGAGTCTTTTTTCTGTAAATTTGGTGGCTCAAGGATCCATCAATATTTCTACCAACGAGGACATCTAGAAATGGTATGCAATTTTTTCCTCGACTTCCATAGTGAATTTTATATGGTCAGATGATAGATCTATTGTTCAGATGGTATAAAAACTTGTTCAAATTTTCTCAACCATGTGGCCAATTTACATTAGTGTCGTCAATAAATCTTATCAACCATTTTGGTTGTAATGAGAAAGATTCAAGAGCTATCTTGAAAAATGCCCCATGTAGATGTTGGCAATCACTAAGGAAAGTGGAGACCCCATTGCAATCCCCTTTGTCTACTCATAGATGTTCCCTCAAACTGAAGCAGGTAGAAATCAAACATACCTCAACTAGATTAGCCATCTCATCGTTAGTGATGTCCCTTACGATTCTTATAAGCTTGTCCCATAGGAATTTTTGTAAACATTGAAACCATGTCAAAGCTAACAAGAATGTCTTCCTCATCCATTTTTAGATCATTCAATTCATTGACCAGATGAGTTGAGTCCCTTGTATAAGAATGTGTATTCCCTACAAATTGTTTGAGCTTCCCCGCAAGAAATTTGGCCAAGTAATACGTTGGTGATCCAAAAGTGTTGACAATGGGTCTTAATGGAGTACCCTCTTTGTGGATTTTTGGAGAGCCATAAATGTGAGGCATCAGCGCGTTATGAGGAGTTAGTTTCTTTTTTATATTTTCATCCAGAGATGACTCTTTAATCGCCTTTGTTACAATTTTTAGAATTATGTTGCTGGGATCACTATCTAATTTTTTGTAATTTCCACTAGTTGTGAGGTGTTCCAGTATTTCCCATCATAATCTTTTTTATCCATCACAACAGTAGCATTACCCTTATGCGCTTTAAGAATTAAAGTCTTTATTGTCTTTCAGTTTTCGTAAAGTGAGTGCTTCATCTTTGCCAATATTTCTACTTGGGGTCTTTGCTCTTCTTAGCACTATAATGCATTCTTGCCTAACTTCCTCAACTAATTTATTGGATAGGTTTTTTACTGACAACTAAATGTCGTAGATGAGACTCTCAACAGGAATCTTTCTTGGTGCAATGGCAAAATTCAAACCTCGCTCCAGCACACTAATCAAGGCATCATCCAATGTTTTACTTCATTAAATTTATTGGCCTGCACGTGAGGCTTTTACTTCTTTAAAAGATTCTCGAATTTCTTGCTTTTTCTGGCAGTGGTATCATCGCTTAGCATTCTGTTCATTCTCCACGTGGAGGCAGACCCCACTCTTCGCTAGATATCATCAAGCACAGAACCCACAAGCGTCGTGCATAGTTTGAACAGCAATTCAAAAAGGATTATGATATCCCTTCTTACATGCTTGATCAAACATTTAACCAGTATAGAGCTCAGCTCTCCAAAGGCATAATTAGTTACCCTTGAATGAAAGCAGTGTTTGATTACAGCAAACACTAGAATAATATCATTCACCCTACACTTCTTTACGAACTCCATATCGGCAATCTTTCTAGCCCTTTTAATGCACAACTTCTCAAACGTCTTCACTTCATTTAATACTTCCCTTCCATGGAGGGTTATTATTAAATTATTCATGATTATGCAGGAACAAATATTAAAGCATTGGAACATTGTGTTAGGTTAGTATTTTTGCTCAATGTTTCCAGCCACTGGCCGAGCTCATCCTCAGGGGCTAAGTGTTGAAAAAGGCAAGAGTTTAAAGCTTGTATAAATATGTTAAAGCCCCAAGTATATAATGTATAGAGAATGGTATTAAATTAGGTCGGACCCCTTCTCTCTTTCATGACAGTAATTATTGGGTGTCAGCTATTGCTTAGCTCAGTCCCCTCATCACGGTTTAGGATGTTGTCATGCTTCTTAATCTCCAGGGCACTAACCATTGGATGGGTTGTCTTTTCAAAAAATTCAGGGCACTAACCATTGGATGGGTTGTCTTTTCAAAAAATTCAAACATAGGTTTCTATCTCAACATATAGCAAGCATTCGAGGCAAACCATGGGTATTTTCCAGAAAACCCCCCTCTATACTGCAGGATAGAGCCAACCACTAGAAACAGGGGCAATATGATTAAAACAAGTCATGGTTCACAACACCCACTAGAACCACTCAAAGCAAGGGAAAGTTTGACAAGTAGGTGCATCAATCACTGTGCCCTAATGGATTAAAGACGCTTGGCGATGCAAAGGAGGCTCGCTAGCTAACCAAGACCCCATTTAGAGCACACAGCCCAAGTAAGATCCTAATTAGCAAGGGAGAGACCCAAATGGTTGGCCAAAGCACCTACAATAGCTAAACAAGTGACTAACGAAGGCCAAGGATGAAGGGAGAGCCATACCATGGCACTAAGCCACAACCACAAAGCTAAACTAAGGTAAGGGACTCAAAAGGAGGGACTTCAACACACTATGAGTCGTCACTAGGAAGAATAGAATGACCTTTGGTTCGTCCAAGGGTAGGTTGTGTATCACCACAATACAACATGGAATACCACATCCATCAATATCTGACAGGATATATGTATGGTCAATTCAAAGTGCAAAAACCATACACTACATTAGGCACCCAACTTCTCATTGTGACGTGGGAAGTCTTATAACTATAAAGTCTACAACCAAAAAACCCAAGCACCAACATTCAAAACATCCACTGAAATTTTTTGTCAAGGTGATTTAGAATTTGGATTCCCAAACACCAAAAGGCACTAAGCAATTGGGTGAGTGCTCTCTACAACTCCATGACAACATACTTTTGGCAAAGATCAGATTTTATTCATCAAAAAATTGCTCTTGGTACCAAAGCAAAAATAAAAACAAATGATTGCCATGCCAAAATTTTGAGATGAAGACGAGGGGGCATTTGAGAGGGTGACTATTGGAATAGCAAGCTAAGTAGGGTCATCACACCTATGGATCTTCTAGAGATCTGTCAACAATCAACTAAGAGTCAACTAAGTGGACAATTCTAGGCATTCGACTAGTCAAGCAGTTAGAATAAAGCAATTGACTAGGGTGTAAAATAAGGCAGAACTCAAGGAGTCTTTCATGTGCCCTCGCCAATCTAAGTGGACCTTGCCTTCCTTGCTTCAAGGGAGTTAGTTATGTTATCGCACAATCTATCACTTGTGCAAAGCCTTCACAAGTGGCACAAGGGTGACACAATTGGGAGCATCTACACACTGTCACCTCAGATAAACACTCCCCTCATTTTAGGGATGGATGAATCCAACATAAGGGAGGCTTCCCGGTGACCTCAAGAGAAACAATGAGATAGACAAGGTAAGGTTCAGGGTTCCCTTTATTGGTCACAAGTAAGATCAAGATAAGGCTTGGAAGAAGATGTTGTATGGTTAGTATCTAAAAAGAAATCACCTACACAAGTATATATAGCAATCCAATGATATAAAACAATGATTTCTATGTCCAAAATGCACTATTTAAGCTCCAAGCCACTACTTAATCGAAGGAAAAATACTGATGCTGTAAATTTGCAGCAAATAAACAGTGTGTACCAGCAATAGTAAATTGTAACAGCAGCAAGATTCAACCGTAGAAATCAGGCTTAGTCTCCCTTTACGAAACTGAATTAAAAATTTCCTTGTCTTTGCCTTTTACTAGAGATAAAATTCCAGACTTATCTCCTGGATCCTGTCCTAAAGAAATTAGCTCTTGCTCCACATCACTGATTGTCACAAGGCAAGCTCTGTTTGTACTTTTCTCTATCTTTAATTGCTTCTCCAGCTTGCTTACTTGCATTGTCAGCTTCTTTACATTTTCTATTGCTTGTAGCAAGTCTTTAGACACAATCTTGCCTGTCTGCTTGTGCCATTCAATTTTGTCCTCTGGTGGCATTTGATCTAAATCAATAGTTACTTTTGTAGTCTCATATTCATGAAACTTGATCTCCTTTTCAGATTTATTTACTTTAAGTTGCAAAATTTCCATATCCAAAGTGCCTTTTCATGATCTAGTGTTTGATAAAAACCTGGGTGGTGTAAGTCCCTCTTGGCTGGTCTGAGAGAATAATTTCTCTTTAGACTGTTTAGCCAACCTCTTGTTTAGAGACATCTCTGTGAAGATATCAACTTCTTTCTCTGAAACTGAAACTTCTTTTGAAGTTTCTCCTCCTTGAATTACTTTGCCTGTGACTTTGTGAGTAGGATCACTCAATGCTGCAGTTTGAGTTATTGAAATCACTGGCTTTTCAAGTAAATATTTACTTATATGCTTCATCTTACTTGGTTCATTTTCAGATTCAGAGTTTGAATCTAATCTCATTTTCTTTGTCATTGGCTCTAACACATCCTCCTCCATTGGATCATCTCTTTCTGCAACTTTCCTCTATAATTCTGAGTCCTGACTTTTCTAGAGTCTCCATCACAAAATCCATTCTTTTTTCTAGCTGATCAGTTTCAATAAGGATTCCTGAGGTTTATCCTAGATTTCTTTTAATTGTTTCCTTCTTTACATCTTGTTTCAAAAGTAATAAATGACTTTGTTCTTTCAAAATTTCTTGCACTTCAGCCCATATGTCTTTGTTTGCTAATCTTTCAACTTCTACATCTGCATGATGAATATATGGAGCATAGCTAGCAGCAGTTTTCATGTTAGAAATTAAATGGTGAGGATCATATTGCCAAATCTTATCTTCTTCAAGATGAAATGATTTCAACATCTGCTCAACTATATGAAATGCAGCTCTTCTGAACCATAAATTCTTATAACTGTATAATTCTAAAAAATAAACCAATCTCCATATTTGATATCTGCGCTAAATTAAAGAAGGCTTTTACAGCCTTTGAACAACCTAGGAGGCCGTTCATTATGCAATATTGTATAGGTTGTAGCCATGAATTGCTCTACAAACGTCTTGAAACCATCTTTTTGACCAAAATCTTACTGCCTGAATCCACTCAAAAACTAAAAGTAGTTTTCCCTATTGATCAACTGTCTTTAATCCCATATGTTGAAAATGAGTTGATTGGTGGTATATCATAAGATATATTAGATATGACTGATATCTAAAGCATTTTAATGACTGAAATTGAACAAATTGCTCGTGAATGATATCAAATACATATTTGACAAAGTTAAATTTTTTGGACTTAGTAATTTAAAGGATAAACCCTAAAATATTGCCATCCACTGTACAATCATTGTCATGCCCCATAATCAAACATGCAATTAACACCTGGCAATTAGTGGAAATTGTATCTCTGGTAATTAACACCTGTTCATAGTAATTTCGGTAAAAAGCTATGTTTTTGTTCAAGTGATAATGAATTAAAGTAAATCCCAAGTTCTTCCTCATCCAAGTTTACTTGATTATCAAGTAATAAGACCATTTCTGATATGGCATACTCTTTAACAGGAAAAATGATACATTGGTCATCTTTGGATTTTATGACTCTTTGAGTGGGATCATATGACTGAGCACACATTAAGACAAACTCAGGGAATTGAAAAGAAGATGGACCTATCCCTTGAGCTAGACCACATTCCCAAGTTGGAATGTCTTCTAAACTACCTTAAACCTCTGATAAGCTAAACTACGAATTTCTCCGACAGTTTTGGCAATAAGTCAAGTTTGGAAAATGTCTTCATATTTATATAAAAGATGTTTAGTGTCTATGTTTACTGAGACAGGTTGTCCATGAGTTGATGGTTTCTTCCTAGGAGCCATATTATTCGGGTTTTATCTGATTCTAAATATTGTGGTTTTTCTTAAACTCCTGATGTGCTTTTCTTAAAGTCTTGAAAGATAAACTGCGAAAAGACAAAGAAAAGGTTTTACAAAGATACCTGTGACAATTCGAGCGTTCAATTGACTGACTTGTTCCACTTTAAAACCTTGTTACAACCTTGGTTCGGCTTAGTTTTTTGGCAGTTTGTTTAGCACATGCAAAATGTCTTAACAATTTGGCAGCCTTTCCTTTTCTTCATAAGTTAACATTCATTGAATCTCCCATAAAAAATCATCACTTGTCATCCTCTAATTTGTTGGATTGTGTCACATTAAAGTGCAATAAATGTTTTCCAACTACCTCATTAACTTGCTTTAGTGGCACAAATCTCGAAACTAGTTTATGGGATGATTTTAAGTGGTTTTTGAATGTTTACCTTTGGTCCCGTAATCCACCAGAAGGCACCACGTGGTTGAGAGGTGGTATCCGGTTACGGGAGCAATGCACCATATTAAATTCCTTGCTACTTATCGACCTGTAATGTTTTATGACCGTTGATCAAGCGTTATCTTCTGTCGTTGGATCTAATGTGCGATTGACTTTATTATTTGTTAATTTAAACTTTTTGTTAACTCGCGCCTCATTTGATTTCACTAGTTATGTACACATGGCATCCTTTGATTGGTTGCTAACTCTATTTATGAATCCTCGCCTTTTTAAATATGATCATTAATATCCTTTCGAAATTCCTAAATTTTTTTGAAATCTCATCTAGATTTCTTTAGATAATAACCTTATTTGCAAAAAGGGTTACAACAGCTGGAAACAGTGATTTTTGTCCAAGATGCAAATTAAAATACATGCATTAAATTTGGTTTAGGGACTACTGATATAGAACATAATGAACTTGATAGTAATTGTTACCCCACCCCCCCCATGCCTAGGGGTAACTAGGGGAGATCATGTCTCATGGATCGCAATGAAGACAGTGATCCCGACCATGATGATGCTCAACATGTCCACAAATAGCAGTCCAGTAGCCCCCCCGCAGATTGCCTTTTTTGCTTCAGATCGGCCAAACTGATCACATCCAGTCAAATCAGTGTATGGGAGATGGTAAGCCAGTGTCACCATGAGGCATGTTGGTCCTTCTTTCATGCAAAGTGTTTTGCTTAATATACTAGGCATGTGGATGAGGATCATTGGTTGAAGTTGGATAATCGATCACTAGCTCAAGTTATGTGTGTTTCCTTGTTTCACCTTGGTGGCCAACATCTGTGCCCTAGTCCCATGTTGTCACTGCCTAGGGAAAAGGGAGACTACTAGGGGAGCTCACAAGGGTAATGTTTTGTTTCCCCACCATACTATAACAATTTCTATCCTGGAGCCTGTCACAGTGCACTAAACTTCAGTAATGGGTCATGGTCCATTCTCTCGTGAAAAGAGGGGCTGAAGGCCCAGAGGTTGATTGCAACTGCTAAGCAAAAGAAGAATAAAGAAAGAATAATCCTAAAGAAAGAAAGAAAGAAAGAATAGCAAAGAACAAAGCAGTGATGTTATAGCTTAAAACCTTATAAAGGGGACTTGCAAATATGATAAGAGGACAAATAAAAAGGCAGATTAAGGGGTTTGGAAGGACGTAGCTCTTAGAAAGTGGCAACTCTAGAGCAAGAACACCCTCCAGAAAGGCACTCGTATAAATGGACTCAATAACACCATAAGCCATGAAGTAACCTCGACCCATATCACTATCAAACTTACTCTTGAAGGGTTCTTTTCTTTCACCGTTTCCCCCAAGACATATTCCTCTACTTGGATCTTTTCTTTCATTGTTTTGGTTGGCACACCTAATAGGGTCAGATGAAAGTCCTCCCACATTCAAACTTGCCAACTTATATAAAGTCCTAAGCTAGTGTGAAATTTGAAAGGGATACTGATGTGAATTGTTCTTGTGGCTTCTATCTTAAGTAACAACTTACTTTGCATGATTTGAGGACTAGTATATCTTATGAACATTGGCTTTACTTGATTTCATATTTTGTTTTGATCTGGATGCCCCTGACATGGTTCTTTGAAGGACGCCCCAGGCTTTCACCCAAGACGTTGTGCCTCTCTTGCAGGATATGGCACATGTTATGCAGAGCAGTGATTCACCCAGTGACTGGACACATTCAAACAGTGGCTCTCACATCTTCAAAACTTGGATACATGGGCTTGATTTTGACAGATTGGGTCATGGTGGCACATAGATGGGTTGGAAGCCCACATGTTGGGCATTGTACCCCAGGGATTATTATTCATTGGATGGAGAACATTGCACTAATGGACAATTGGATGCCTTGCAAAGAGGAGATACACTCCTTTCCACCTTGGATGTTGGCCTTCCTTTGATGATGACATCACACTTTAGGGTTTGACGATGATGGGGCTTGATGACTACTTGGGGTACCATTGATGATGTGACATGACCATAGAAAAGGAGATGCACCTCCTACCATGATTGCACCATGAGATGATGACACATGGCCTCGAAAGGCCCTCACACACCCTCTTGGTGCATGATGTCACCACACGTGTGACCTAGGAGGACATTATTGTATTGTTTTGACATGATTTACCATTTGTAGAGGCAAATTGAGGGGTCAACCTCAATTGTAGACATGATTTTTGACCTTTTGGACTATATGAGTGCTAGGATTTCCCTTATAAATAAGGCTAGCGCTCCAATCATTTTTCATCATCACTTTCACTCACACTTGTGTGGGAGAGTTAGAAAATTTTGCTCTATTCTTTTTTTGTCTTCTTGGATCTCATGCACACCTGTTGAAGAAGGATCTTCGTGGATTCTTTTGCTTTCTTAGATGGTATGTTGCTACAACTAGGGTTTTTCTTTGCCTAGCTACTTGGATAAGTAATTGTTGCAATTTTAGGTCATTGCTAATGTTTTAAGGCGATAATTGTAATCTTGTTGCATGTTACTTTGTCTTGGTGAAACCCTAGGGAGGATACATAAGTCTTTCTCTCCTCCATATGCTTTGTTTGTCCAAGTTTTGTGAAAGAGTTCTCTTGCTAGGATTCAAGGACCTAAGGCCCAAGAGGCTTTGCACCTTAGGGTTTTGATCCTAGTCTTTGATCCTTGACCTGGATTATCTAGAAGAGAGAAAACGGCACCTAGGGCCCAAGAAGCTTTGCACCCTAGGGATCTTTTTCTTGAAGGTTTAGTCCTATGGCCCAAGAGGCTTTGCACCTTAGGGTTTAAACCTCATTCTTCTTTATCATCTAATTCAATCTTCAAGGTGTTGCATGCTTGACTCCATAAGCCCTAAAAAACAACAACACTAATCTAAAGCTCTTCTTGTGGTGAAAATTGCACTTAGAATTAGCATTCTCTCTCTCAAAGCGTACTGACTTCTCTAACTCTAACTTTAGCAAACTAATGATATTTATTGTTGTTGTTACAAAAAGTTTGCTATAACCACTAGGGTTTACTTAAATTGTTGCATACATACTTGGAAAAGTGGCTAAGATACTTTGAATTCAGATCTTGTAGATTTTTAATGACAAAAATCAGCAAGCTAATATTATGTCAAACACTTAGCAACCTAGAGATAGTTGTCTTCATAAATTTCATAAATGCATAAAACCCACATTCAGAAATTACCATAAGAAAAAATACACATTGCTAAGCAAAATAGCAGCGGAAATAACACACTGCACAGCAACCCATAACACACAGAAATTTAGGCAAATGTCAAGGAAAACCCCAATGTGGGGAAACCCAACGAGAGAGAGAGAGAAAGATCTATTATTCAGCTTCAGGAAAGTACATAACAGCAGCAAAATAACATTTCCAGCCAAGGAAAATACCTCACAGCACCAAATCTGTCCCACATAAATCTGTCTCGTTTTCCGTGCCAAAACCATATTGTTGTACATCCTCCTTCGTACCTCATTTTCCATGCCCACAGTCAACTGTACTGACTGTTCCGTATGGCCCAAAAACAGCCACAAAAATTATGAAATCCGCCTCGAAAACCGTGCCCAAAATGCCTCTATTTTTGTTTCAAAATCCATACAGTTGTACGGAATCGTATGGACTGTACGGACTATACGGATCCGTACAGTACAACCTCCCACAGCAGAAAAATATTTCAGCCAAAAACTCACAGAAAATTTTTCACGGGAATCGTGCCCTCTTAGCTGCTCACTTTCCTCTCTCAAACTTACTCAGAAAATCTCTCTAACTCAACTCCTCTCGACTTCTCGGTGTGTCTTGCACACTACCCAATGCATTCTTTTATAATCTGAAAATGACATTTTCTCCCAAAGTGTCTTTTCACCTTCCCCAACCCTAGATCCAAAGGCCAAGATTAGATCTTGACTTTTTCAAGATCAAGGGTCATGATCCATTCCCTCCAAAATGTCTCATTTAAAATTAAAGTGATTTTCACTTTATTACATAAGTGCTTTATGAAAATAAAGTCACTTTAAAAATAGAAGGTACACTTTATTAAAAAGTCACTTTAATAAAAGAACCACTTAAAACAACTTTATAAAAACTATTACAAAGTTAAGTGCCTAGTAGTGTAAATATTAAGGTAACATCTGCATAGAAGACAAAACATGCGGAGTACCTCCCGAGCTAAAAAGCTAACACTCCCTCTTAGCGAGGGATGTACTCGTTGCCATCTCCATCATCTGGTCCCATCACACTATGCTCTGTAGGGGCTCCCTCTGAACCTGGAGCCATCCGCAACACCTGCACAGAACTCGAACTAGAAGATCTTCTCCTGGAAACATCCCGGAACCCTGAGCTCACTTCATCTTGAGCATCGATTCGATCAATGGCTAAGCCTCCTGCCAGTGCTCAAAAGAGACTCGCTCTCTTCTCTCAGAATGCAACACTAATACCTTGGCGCCACCGCAGTCTCAGAAGTTGCCTCATGCTCCTCATCCAACGTTGAATCATACATCAAAGGTTGTCCTCTCAACATATACAACTTGTTCACCCGGTTACCGATCAGCTTCAGCTCTACCGGGTTCACTTCCTACATGTAGATAAAGACATGTTCTCTCTTGAACAATACGCAATATCCTACATCCTCCAAGGCTGAGACTGAGAGCAAGTTAACACTCAACCCTTGAACAAAGAGAACTCCATCAAGATCCAAGAGTTCCCTAAACTCGAGTTGGAATCTGACATTCCCAACTCCACGTACAGCTCTCGCCATACCACCTTCATTTACAACCTGTCGGCCAAGACCAATCTCTGTGATATCTGGGAATAGTCGCCAGATTCCCGTCATGTGGCTAGAGGCTCCGCTATCCACAATCCATCTGACATCACCTCTGAATCCTCCGCTGTCGACACTGGAAACTAGGGTCACCAAAGAAAATTCCCTATCGAACTTTGAAGCAAAGTCCTCCATGGCTGTTGTAGCAGTTGTCTCAGGCCCCTCTGACTCCTTCTTCTTCCTCTCAGGACAATGAGAGGCAAGGTTCCCCAACTAGTTACAACAATAGCATCTAACTTTACTCAAGTCCCTTCCGGAACTTCCTTTCTTCTTGCTCTTTGCAACAAGAGAAACATTCTCATCAGCTCTGTCTGTCTTTTGTTCACCGCTCTGAGATCTTTCCCGGATCTCCTCCTGAGTGAAATCATCCCACAATCTGCTCCAATCGGGTAAGATGCTCACGTCCCACCACGCACTTCACAAAAACTTCCCATTCTTTGGTGAAGCCATTTAAGGCTATCCTCACCAACTCAAAATCCGAAATGACCTCTCCAACAGCTGCCAGCTCATCTTTAACTTGAGCCACCCGGGTAAGATAAGAAGAGACACTCTCCTCCTTACCCATCTCGGTATCATGCAACTTAGCCTTCAAGGCCATCTTCTGGTTCTCGTTCTTCGCCTCGAAGAAGTTCTTAAGTACATCCCACATCTCCTTGGCAATCTTTTTCTCAGCCGAGTGTGCGATAAGGTGATCCTTCACCCCATCCAGAATAATCCTCTGAGCTTTGGCTTTCTTGACCTCATGCAAGTCCAAAGCAATAGGATCTACTGCGGGCGCTGCTACAATAGAGTTAACATAACTATAAATTTTGTTCTCCTTGAGAACGGCTGACAAACGAACCTTCCACTGCAAGTAGTTGGAAATGCCATCCAACCGATCCTCATATCTAATGCTTGCAGCCATATTCCCCGTCACAACTCAAGGAAAACAATCACACCCTTTTGCCCAAAAGTCACACTGCCCACTGTCACTCTGAGCCCAAGCTCCGATACCATGTAGATTTTTAATGACAAAAATCAGCAAGCTAATATTCTATCAAACACTTAGCAACCTAGAGATAACTGTCTTCATAAATTTCATAAATGCATAAAACCCACATTCAGAAATTACCATAAGCAGAAATACACATTGCTAAGCAAAATAGCAGCGGAAATAGCACAATGGACAGCAACCCATAACACACAGAAATTTAGGCAAATGCCACGGAAAACCCCAATGTGGGGAAACCCAACGAGAGAGAGAGAGAGATCTATTATTCAGCTTCAGGAAAGTACATATCAGCAACAAAATAACATTTCCAGCCAAGAAAAATACCTCACAGCACCAAATCTGTCCCACAGAAATCTGCCTCGTTTTTCGTGTCAAAACTGTATTGTTGTACAGCCTCCTCCGTACCTCGTTTTCTGTGCCCACAATCAGTTGTACTGACTATTCCGTACTACCCAGAAACGACCACAAAAATTCTAAAATCCGCCTCAAAAACCGTGCCCAAAATGCCTCGATGTTCGTGCCAAAATCCTTATGGTTGTACGGACTGTACGGAATCGTATTGGCTATACGGATCCGTACAGTACGGCCTCCCACAGCAGAAAAATATTTCGACCAAAAACTCACAAAAAAAATTTATCAGGAATCATGCCCTCTTTCCTTGGAAAACGTGTCCTCTTAGCTGCTCACTTTCCTCTCTCAAGCTTACTCAGAAAATCTCTCTAACTCAACTCCTCTCGTCTTCTCGGTGTGTCTTGCACACTACCCAATGCATTCTTTTATAATCCGAAAATGACATTTTCCCCCCAAAGTGTCTTCTCACCTTCCCCAACCCTAGATCCAAAGGCCAAGATTGGATCTTGCCTTTTTCAAGATCAAGGGTCATGATCCATTCCCTCCAAAATGTCTCATTTAAAATTAAAGTGATTTTCACTTTATTACATAAGTGCTTTATGAAAATAAAATCACTTCAAAAATAGAAGGTACACTTTATTAAAAAGTCACTTTAATAAAATAACCACTTAAAACAACTTTATAAAAACTATTACAAAGTTAAGTGCCTGGTAGTGTAAATATTAAGGTAACATCCGCATACAAGACAAAACATGCGGAGTACCTCCTAAGCTAAAAAGCTAACAGATCTAGCAATTGGATATTATTGTACATGTTGAAGGGTTGGTTCTTATGTTAAATTGCTACGTTGCTGAGTACTTTTTCTTGTGGTTGTTGCAAAAATTGATTGTTGTTATACATTGTTTTACTGCTGTAATTTGCAACAGCAATTGGATTTATTGCTTATCTAGTGTCAAAGAGGTCATTTATGAGCTATATAACTTGGTAATTGCCTATTTTATGCTTTGGATTTGTTTATTGTCTCGCACAGGTGAACCAATTACCTTGTTACCTTTCTTCCATCTCCTAGACCTAGACCTAACACTTAGGTGACCAAGATAGGGGGTTGTACACTCGGCTAATTTTGTTATTTGATCCCTTGAGGTCACCAGGGAAGCTTCCCTCTTGGTGGACCTTCTTCCATCACTAAAACGAGGGAAGTCTCTACTTATAGGTGACAGTGGTAGAAACTTTCAATTGTTACACAAGATTTGGGATATTGTGGAGGGATTTGCACAAGTATAAATCCGGTTGTTGGAGAGGATTGAGTCATTCTCGCTACTACATCCTTATGGTAAGCTTACCATAAATCCCTTATCTTCAAGTTTACCCGGCAACTCCACTTAAGGTAGAATCCATCACTTAAACTTTGATGATCCTAAATGGACCATCTAGCAACTCCACTAAACTCAAGGATTGAGAGCATCAACCAAAGTCCTAATTAGAGGTTTTCTAACCCTCCTAAAACTTACAAGAGAAAGCTTCCTCAAAACTCTCCCATAGTCAAATCTTTGTTCAGTGGAAAGCTTCCTCTATGTGCCAGGAGGACCAAAGTTGATAGCAAGCCAAGAACATTGCATAATAACGAGCCAACCCAAGAGATAAGTGCTCCATGGGCCCAAAGGATCAAAGAAGCAATAAACGGCCTCACTCAAAACCAAACCATGATGATGAACAAGATTACAAACTTAGAAAGGGTGCAACAACAAACCAGGAGGCCTCCTTATAAGGGTCAACCCCAAAGGTAGAACCAAGCAAGGAGACCCAGGCCTCCAAATGAGCAAAGAGTCCCTAATACATTAGATCTTGCTAATGTTATAGACCAAGAAGAGACTCCTTGGTGTTTTCCTTGTGGGGATGCACATTGGGAACATGAGTGCCAGAGGAATAGTGACGGGGGACCTGACTACATGAATTTTCTTGATACCTTGGACTTTATTTTCACTATATCTTCTCAAGCGTATTTCAATATCACCCAAGGGCAACTTGAGGAAGGCAGGAGAGAGGCTGATAGGAGGGCCAAGATGGAAATCTTAAGTCAAATGGACGAAGAATCAAGAGAGAGGCTTAGAAAGAAAGAGTCACAAGTTTATGCTAGACAAAAGAATGTGCCTCAAGCTCCTACCAATGACCCTACATTTCCTCGGCCAGGACCCCCTGCTCCATCCAAAGATAGATAGTGTCCCTCCTCGGCCAACATTACCAAGGAATGATGAAATAGACTTGAATATTGACATCACTAGCATCTTGCAAAGGTAAACGTATCAGTACCTCTCACAGAGATGATTAAGATTCCTTCAATGAGAAACAAAGTTGATAGATTCCTTAGGGTACAAAGAAAACCTAGAGACCCCCCTATATTGATACAAGTAAACCATTGCAAACGATACCGTGAAGAGCATCCACCTTTCTTCATCTCCCTAGAGTTAAATAATAAATGTCTTAACAATTGTATGTTGGACACCGAGGCATCTACAAACGTCGTGACTTTGAGAGTGATGAGACAGTTGGGCTTGGAAATCACGAGAACTTATGGGAATGTTTGTGGAATTGATTCCAAGGCCATTGGTGCATATGGTTTGATAGAAAATTTAGAAGTTCGCCTTGCAAGATACCTCGAGATAGTTTATGTGATGGACATTGTGGTCATCAATATACCTAACTTTTGGGGAATGCTTTTATCTAGGAAGTGGGCTACAACATTGGGTGGTACCTTATAGATGGACTTATCTTATCTTATGCTACTATACCTATGGGAAATGAAGCCCGCGTTATTCTATATAATCAACCAAGGACAAGGGCCCATGTTGAAGATTTTGATAGCGACCTTGAGAATGATATACCCTAGAAAAAGACCAACCTGAAGAATTTATAGATTCCCCTCTTGACTTAAACTCGGATGATCTTCCTTTCACCTAAGAAGAGGATATTGGTGATATAGTATGGCGAAAGGAGTAATTTGTCCTTTCGCCTAAGGACAAATTTGTGGGCTCTCCCACAATCTCGAAGAAAGGTGATAAAGAACAATTAAGTAAAAATGGCCAAGAAGATATTCTTGCGACAAAGTCCCACCCCCCTCCCTTGAAGCAAGACATCAAGGCAAGTCAAGGAAAGATTGATCTCAAGGAGGAGGATTATAAACAAGGAAATTTGCTTTTAATGTGGGACAAGAGGAAGGGTCAGCCCAATACATGCAAGGAGTCTAATAAATATTGGTTGGGCCCCTACAAGATTGAAAAGAAGTTCGTCAACAATTCCTATTATATATCCACGATGGAGGGAAGGAGATTGTCACTACCCATTAGTGGATCCCTTCTCAAACCCCATCGGGGGCAGGGGACTTGACTTCTTCGTTGTAGTATAGATTAGCTAGGTTAGGTAGGGCATTTGCATCTTGCATTGCATTTGTATATATGTTTACATCATGCATCCATGCTAGTATAGCTTTGCACTCTCTTGCATGTACATGTCATTACGTTCTCATTTTGCATATTATGCATCCATGTTAGGAACTTGCACTGGTCATTGTATCATTACTTTATCATGTATAGTTGCAGTGAAAATTTTTAATTTTGATTTACTACTAACCCATGTGGACCACATCCACCGGTCTTTAGTATTGAAGTGTTAGTGTTGTTAGAAGTGGGTGCGGGATTGCGGGTCTTGGACAACCAGAGATGTTGAAGTTCTCATGCACTCTATGGTGAGCACATGTCCCCATGTTGGAGCCAGATGTTACCCTCGCATGCTTAGGGGTAACTAGAGGAGATCATGTCTCATGGCCCGCAATGAAGACAGTGATCTCGACCATGATGATGACCAACATGTCCAAAGATAACATCCCAATAGCCTGACCTCAAATCGCCTCTTTTGCTTCAGATCAGCCAAGCTCGTCACATCCAGTCAAATCAGTGTATGGGAGATGGTAAGCCAGCATCACCATGAGGTATGTTGATCCCTCTTTCATGCGAAGTGGTGTGCTTAATATACTAGGCATGTGGATGAGGATCATTGTTTGAAGTTGAATAATGGATCACTAGCTCAAGAAGTTATGTTTGTTTCCTTTTTTCACCTTGGTGGCCAGCATTTGTGCCCTAATCCCATGTTGTTACTGCTCGGGGAAAAGGGGTACTACTGGAGGGCCCTCACAAGGGTGATGTTCTGTTTCCCCACCATACTTAACACTTTCCATCCTGGAGCTTGTCACAATGCACTAAACTTTGGTTATGGATCATGGTCCATTCTCTCATGAGAAGAGGGGCTAAAGGCCCAAAGGTTGATTCCAGCTTCTAAGCAAAAAAAGGATAAAGAAAGAATAATGCAAGAAAGAAAGAATAGCAAAGGACTCTCAAAAGCCAATCCAATCTTGACCTCTACCTTTTCCATGTTAGCCCCGGTCCCAAAGCAGTGACGTTATAGCTTGAAACCTTATAAAGGGGACTTGCAAATATGATAAGAGGACAAATAAAAACGCAGAATAAGGGGTTTTGAAGAACATAACGCTTAGAAACTAGTTACTTGAAAGCAAGTGCACCCTCCACAAAGACGCTCATAGAAATTGTCATGTTATCGCACAAGTTGTAGGTTGGGCAAAGCCCGTCCCAACCACCAAATGGCGACAACTAAGAGAACACCTACCCACTGTCACCTTAGGCAAGCATTCCCATTACTTTAGAGATGATAGAATCATCTCAAGGGGGGAATCCCGGTGACCCTGGAGGGAATGAGATGGACAATAAAGAGTTGAAGAAGAATCCCCCTATACGTCAAGATAGAAGATGCAGAAAGGCTTGGGAAAGAGTCTTGGTGGTAGCCAATGGTTTCCAAGAGATAAGAACACTTGTGAAGAGTGATGTACCTGCCAGAGACACAAGAACAAGCCGAGTATATATGTATAATATTAGGTGGACAAGCAAGTTAGGCTTGTTGTCTCTAATTGCAGCAGTAAACAATGATGTATATCAGCAATAAAATGACAATGATATCTGCAAAATAGAGTTGCTAAAAGCTTAATAAGAGGTACAAGAGACAAGCTAGCAAATGACTATTTTAGGTCAAGAAGATAGCATGAAACTTTAGCAACAATGCAAGGTTGTTGTAAACAAGTTCTGCAGAAATAGCTATCAGCCTTATGGCTGTAACAAACAAGTTATTACAGCAAAGAAATCAACCATCAAAACTTGCCAATAATCCACCCAAAAAGTGCGCTAGTCTTAATAGATTACTATGGCAAACTTTTAGCAACTTTCCACGGTTGAATAGTAAGTTATAAGTAAAAATGTGTTAGGGTTTCTGCAGTCTTAATGGCTGTAGATAAAAGTTTATAACAACAGCAAGAAATACTTAGCCAATTGAGATGCCCTAGTGGCTATAACAAGCCTAGAACATCAAGAAGAGATTGCAATTTAAACAAGTTGATTATCTTGTGTTTTCACACATCCCAATGCAACAAATTTATTTCTCCAATGCAAATTGAAAATGATTGGGTTATGGAGTCAAAGAATGAGTTAACTATACTACTTCCTTGGGGGTGTAAACCCTCTTAGTCCCCAAGGCAAGTAAAGCTTACTAGGAAGTGCTAGGAGGGGGTAAGCGCTTTTACTTCTCCTAGCACTACCTTAAGCAACAAATTATTTCCAAGACAAATATTGATGAACTTAGTGGGGTTGTATGCACTTATACTCCCCAAGAAATCCAACTAGTTAACCTTTCAACCAAGAAAAAGAGATCATAACAAGATAAAACCCTCTTCACCTAGAGCAAGAATTAACAAGAGAAACTTCCACTTTACCAAGAGTTATCCACCAATATGAAAAAGAAACACTCCACAAGAGGTAGCGCACCACTTCCTTCCACCAATAGCAAAGAAAACCATAACAAGTGCAAAGGAGAGAGAAAATGCCCAAGAATAGTGAAAATTTCAGCCAAGAATCTCTCACAATGGGAGAGTTATGTTATGAAATGAGATTCACATGATCTCTATTTATACAAAATGTCTAAGAAATAGTTTTTCCACACAAGTTAGGGTAAAACATAAGACAAGGGATCAACAACCCTTATCTTACCCCTTTACAAAGAAAATAATATTTAATTCACAATTTGTACACATGAAAGAAACCCTAAAACATGAGGTCACCCCTCTAAGGAGACATTTTGACACTTTTCCAAGTCGTTGGAGAAGAAGGTGGAGGTCGTTGGGGCTTCTAGAGCCTCCTCTTCATGCGCCAAGGTCTCTTCCTTCAAACCATGCCTCCTCAGATCAAATCATGCCAAGTGTCAATGAGCAACAACTCCATCACCACCAACCCTAGTCCTAGGTGACGTCAAGCCCCAAAGAGTGACATTTTCCCCTCCCAGGCAAGTCGTTTGGCATGTGAGGGCTAGGCAAGGTCCTCCAAGGTGTCTTCTAGGCCTCCAAAGGCGAGTCATCGTGATCCGGCATGTGGGTCGTTGGCATCCAACCTGTGGGCTTCAAGCCCCATGGAAGCCCAAGCTAGGCTTGTTCCTCCAAAACTGTCCACCAACTGGGTCTTGCAAAGACAAGTGGATACGCCCTCCAAGGATCTCAAGTCAAACCATCATGATGAGTAAATCAAATCAATAAAAGAGCCATCTAAGCATGTACATCCAAACTACCTCATCAAAATACACTAATGCTCAAAGACCCTATGCAATTTACCAAGTTTGAGTATGGGAGGGTTGACAAAACGACCTATCGAGTGAATCGTCCAGTAAGTTTATGTGTGTTTCCCGAGGGGACCTCCTTCTATGTCATGTGGATGATGTGTTATGGATGAGGGGAAAACTCTTGGGCATAGGGTTCATGACATACAAGTGGTTGTAGTGTCTTACTTATGGGTGCCTTTGTAGAGGGTGTGTTGCACCTTCGTATTCATTGCATCCTTTTTCCAAGCCCATTCATTGCCATTAATTAATTAATAGTCCAAAACCTTGGGTACTCCCTATTTGTGAATCGATTAGCTTGGGGGGCAGTATGACAAGCCACTTGAAGCTAGAGGTACACAGAGTGCCATATGCAAGGAAAGAAAGGGACACCGCATGAGTGTACACACCTCAACAAGTGGGGACATCTATATAATGTTATTTTGCTTTTGCAGGTCTTTGATTTTTAGGAGAAGCTTTGCATTGCTTTTAAGACCTCTTTGAGCGAGCATCTGGAAGGTTCATAATTAGGCTTTTATCTTTTGCCAGCGACAAGCCTCTGGGCCTTCAGCCCCTTCTTTCCATGAAGTGAGGGACAACCCCTTCTTGGGTCAATATACCCGAAAAACCCAAAAGGTGAAGAGATGAGGGGATGAAATGTGGAAAATGGAAAGTATGGTCGGGAATGGCACAATGACTTGTCCAAAGGACCTCCCAGTAGCATACCTATCCCTAAGGGTGACCCACTTACTAGGGCACAATGTCAACCACCAAGGTGAAACACAGTAAAAAGCATAATGTCCAAGCAAATGTCCCATAATCAAAAGCAGTAATATATGTAACAAACTCAAATGCATCGAATATTGAAATGACACTCACCATAACACCTGACTTGTACCTCATGGAGCAAGACCCAATGTCTTCCAAAGGCCAGTTGATGTGGTGGATGCCGTCATGATCAACCTGGAGCTGTGGTGGTGAGGTGGGTCTCCATCTGTGCAATTGGACACTATTGGTCAAGTTGTCTCTCGGTACTCCATGTCTGCAACCTGAGGGCCTCGAGACATCATCTACTTAGTTATCCCATAAAATGGGGATAACAGGACTCAATCACACCATAATCCATGAAGTAACCCCGATGCATATCACTATCACACTTACTCTTGAAGGGTTCTTTTCTTTCACTATTTCCCCCGTGACATATTCCTCTACTTGGGTCTTTTCTTTCACTATTTTGGTTGGCACACCTAATAGGGTCAGATGAAGGTCCTCGCATATTCAAACTTGCCAACTTACGTAAAGTCCTGAGCGAGTGTGAAATTTGAAGGGAATACTGATGTGAATTGTTCATGTGGCTTATATCTTAAGTAACAAC
>JZKD02S2037797.1:0-12365 GCA_000966675.3 Picea glauca | reverse complement strand
CACCACAATAGCACCTCTTCCCACTTTAGGCCAGCTCTCCTCCGACACATGTGGTTATCCTTAGGGGTAGGATTACTGAAGCTATACAATGGAGGCTCAAGTTTAGATGGAGAATTAGCTTTAGTAAATTAGAAATTTAAATGGTTTATTAATTTTATACTTTGTGGCAGTTGGAGGAAGATGACTAGTGCCAATAATTCATTTGGGCATATAGAGTTTAAAGGTAACTAAGAGGGCTGAAAATATATGAATGGGAAACAGTAAAAGTGCTGTTTTATCATGCAGAAATATACCTATGGATTCTAAATAAGATTGCTGGAAATTAACAAAATGTAGTCCTTACAAAGGTGCTCTACTTACGCACATGCTATGACAATAAAGAGAGGTTTCTACTTAGAGCTCAAAACATCATGTACCCTTTCAAAGAAATGACATAACATAAATGATTCAACCTGAAAATACAAACAGCAAGAGATTGAATAAATTGCACCTCATCCAATGCTCCTCTTCAGTGACAAATTTACCCTAGAAATAATTCCTTATTGGAACAGAATTTAGAGTAGTTTCCAGCAACATTATATCAGAAATATGAAGTAGATGGACAGCCACACATGTATAGAAAACCCTTATGTTCACATAACCTTCATAAGACTATCAATAACAAGTCAAATAATAGAGTTTTCTCTCCAATTCTCCAACAAGCATTACAATGAGGGGGCTTCTCTTTAAATAGAAATGAGCCCTAACCCTTAAAGAATAAAATACTAGTAAGGTCCACTAGATCCATGTTTTTCTCTTAGAAAAACATTAAAAAAATATTACAAGAGTGGCTCTCCAATGCAAAATGCCTCATAAAATAATAAAATATGAGAGCTGTAATAAATGATACGCCGCATGTCTCATCACCAATCCAAACACTTCATGCAATAGTGAGATATCCAAGGGAGCGCTCCCTCAAAAAGTGAAATCAACAACCTCCATAAATCAAACACATGCTTAAAATAGCCTCAAGAGATAAGGCACTTCTTCATCAAAGCAAAAACCACATGACAAGGTTAACCATACTAGCCATTGCGAGGCTATATTTTCTAGAGAAATGTGCAATAGGAGAGCGCTCCACCTAAACAAGTGGTCCATCATTAATAGAGAACAACTACCTTCTCAAAATAGTAAAGGTATGGTGTTCTCTCCAATGCCTTAACAACTTCCATAAAAGATGAATCTCATGAGTAGGCATGACAACTAGGTCAAAGGATTATCACAACCTCCTCCTTAGGAGTAAATGATCTCAAACCATGTGCAAAGTATTTTGATTCATGTGGCAAGAATTACAATAATCTCTAAGAAGGTTCCCAAGGCAAATTACTCTCAGAAAATGTGCCATAAAGATGGAGCGCTATCCTCAAAAAATCTGAAAACTACCACACGTGTGGTGAAATCTACCCATGAACACCATAAATGCAAGGGTGCTCTCCAAAATAAGCAATACAATAATCAAAACTATAGGTCATAAAGTAAAACCATGTGTCAAAACCATCATCCATCTCAAAATCATACCTCAAAAAGGAGGGCACTCTAGAACTATTTTCAAAGACAAGTGTGAATACCAACAAATGTCAAATCGACCCTTCAACTACGAAGCGCTCCTCATGTGGATGCATGAGTGATGGTAAAAAATAGTCAACTCCTTGTGCGTTCCATCAATCTAGCGTCAGAAGGTAGGTGAGATGCCTCCAAATATGTGTACAAGCATGGATCTGTGTGAGTGAGACATCCAAAAGTGCCATGTACACCATGATGCCTCAACCATAATAGTCAATGCCAAAATAGGCATCATAGCAATCCTCCAAAATGAAATGAAGATGCCAAGAGGTGATGGTCCATGTACAAATATGCCTCCAAAACAACAACATATTGGCCTAAAACCCAACATCCTTCAAATGCAATCTGCCTGGGCAGGGTCTTCATTTGGATCAAATCCTCATGCTATATGAGGGGTAACAGTTTCCATAAGATCTCCCAAGCCACGGTGAGAACTTGGGTGCCTGATGAACATGGTATTATGGTTGAGGCCTGGGTTTCGCCAGTGTAAAATCAAAATTTCCGATTAACAAAATGTTATTTTCACCAGTGCCAGTGCCTTTTGGTGTTTAGGAATCCAAACCATAAATTAGCTTCACTGACAAAGTAAGTTCAAAGGATATTTTGAATGTTGGCACTTGGGTTTTCTGGTTGAGGTTTTATAGTTTCTGTAGGCACCACAAAATTCCAAAGATAGTTGCCTTCTTGATAGCTATTTTGGAGTTGTAATTTTGCGTAGGTTTTGCATGGGATTTTGTTTTGTATCTTCTGTCGATATCATTTTTTAACTGAAAAAACATTGTTATGTTCATGACATATGTAGGATTCAAGGCATGACCATATGTTTAAGAATGATTTCTTTCATATAATGGTATGCCTCATTGGTGCCTAAAGGCTAAAATCTGCCAGTAAATTGTATTTGGCCCTGTTAAATGCCAAATAATGATACATAATGGGCTGCAGCTGCAAGCTAGTTATTTTGGACAAAAATGTTATCCATAGCTTAAGTGGATTTCCTGGGCTGCAGCCACTCTTTGCAGCATAGATTTTTCTTTAAATCCTTACGTTTTCAGCTATTATGGGCATTAGCCACTGTTTTCATTTCAAAATTAATCTAACCCACACGAACTGTGTTCTGCTTTGCTTAGGGCTTTCAGCACTGAATTTATTCTCAACTCAGCAATTTTGAATTCATCCTACAACTGTGTTTAGTGCAAACTTTTGTTTATGCTGAGTACAACAGGTTTGGAGTTGGAGCTGCAGCCTCTTTTCACTGCAACTCTTAGTCTAAAACATTGTTACAAAAGTACAACACTTTTTCAACTATCTACATTTTCACTCACATTTTTCTATCCCATTCACCTAATTTGCTTATGTACTTAACAGATCGACTTTGTGGTTTGACCTGCTATCGCAGGATTTGTAGTTGTGCAAAGCCCAACACAAGATCACCAAATCTTGCGTAACTACAGGAAATCCTACCACTGTCTCCTTAGTAAGAGATCCCCTTGTTTTAGTGATGGAGGAGTCCACCACAAGGGAGGCTCCCCTGGTGACCTCAAGGGATCAAAGTAGCAAGTTTGTTAGCCAAGCCTACTGCACCCCCTCTTGATCATCTAATGAAAAGTCTAGGTCTGTGAAATGGATGAGGTGTGGAGCTGTTTGAGTACCTGCTCGGAACAAGAACACTTATAGCATATATATGATTGATTTCCAAGTATAAACATGCAATCAAAACCTCATAAGACACGAGACAATGATAATTTGCTCTAGCTGGTACAAAATTGCAGCAATACAATAGTTTATAACAGCAAGTACAAGTTTGTAACAGCAGCAATAAACATATTTCATAAATGTAACAATTAACAATAAAATTCAACATAAACTTAGTAGATTAATACCCAATTATTATATGCAGCTTCTGGTAAGTTGAGGCCACCTTTAGATCAATGTATGCAACAAATATGAGTATTTAGATGGTTGTAACAAACTTTTGCAACAACAGCAAGTTTGCAATCAAATTAGCTTAAGTTAGTGTTAGTTAAGTTAGTAGATAGCTTGAGAGATTGAGAATAAAGAGTTTTTTGACCACTTTCACCTTAGGAGAGCTTTAATGATTAGTGCCTTAGGGCTATGGAGTCTTGATAACAACAGTGCAATATATTTTAGAGTTGAAGCTAGCAAAAGCTAAGAGGTAGGGCTTGAATTCTAAGGTGCTAGCACATTAGGGCCTTAGGGTTCAAACCTTGAGGAGAAGGATTTGCTAGAGTGCAAGCCATATTTATATGGAAATCCTAGCCATCTAAAAGACTCCAATGAAAAGTCATGTCTCTACAAGAGGGGCTGACCCCTTAAATTGTCTTTACATAAATTCAAAATATAAAATTTACATTAAATGAAAGCCTAGAAGGGTGACGTTATGCCCTAAGAGGGCGACGTTGGGCTAGAAGAGGTGACATGAAGCTTCAAGATGATATCGTTGGGCCTCCAAAGGCCAAGTGTCACTCTCTCATATGCCAAGGTCCATGCTAAGTGCCTCCACCCACCCATGTAAACCATCAAACCCTAGCCCCTAGGTGACGTCAAGGGCCAGAAGGGTGACGTCTAGGCCTCCAAAGGAAAACGTTCAAGTGGGGGAAGGTACAATCTCGTCCTTTGGTGACGCTAAGGTGCCTCTAAAGGCAACGCCCTTCATCTTCCATGTGCAACACTCATCATCAATGGTGCCCTAGACGTGGGGTCGAACATCCATCTCATGGGCTTCCATCCAAGTGGCACAGTTTCTTCAGGAATAGCTTTCATTGGGCAAAGTTCTGCAAAGACAAACAAATGCGCCCTCCAAGGGTCCATAAGTCATATGAATCATGCCAAGTAAGCCACATCTAATAAGAGAACCACCCAAACATGTGCATCAAACCCCCCTTTTCAAATTAAACAAATGCTTAAGGACCTTATAAACTTTGCCAAATTTGGGTATGGGAGGGGTGTCAAGGTGCCCTGTTGGGTAGGCCAATCCCCAAGTCAAGGGATGTTTCCCAAGAAGACCCCATCTAAGTCATGAAATGAATATGAGGGGGATTGGGGAAAGACTTCTAGGCATGGGGTTTTTAACATACAAGGGTTCGTATTGTCTCATTTATGGGTGCCTTTGTGGAGGGTGTGTCGCCCTTCTTCCGCGATGCAACATTTTTCCAAGCCCTTTTTTTGCCATTAATTTATTATGGTTCGAAACATTGAGTGCTATGTGCAATGGAAAGTGAGAAGTACCGCAATGCCACTTGAAGTTAGAAACACACAAAGTGCCATATACAATGGAGAGTAAGAGACATCGTAAAATGTATTTCCCCAACAAGCAGGACATTTATTAATTATGTGTTTAGAAGGTCCTTGATTTTTATTTAGAAGCGTTTCATTGCTCTCAGGACCTTAGGGCGAGCATCTGGAAGGATACTGATTGGCTTTTAACTTTTGCTAGCTACAACACCTTTGGGCCTTTAGCCCCTTCTTCCCATGAAATTAGGTACAATCCCTTCTTGGGGTCATTGAGCCCGAAAACCCAAAAGATGAGGAAACAGAGGGGAAGAAGTGTGGAAAGTGGTAAGTATGAATGAGAGTGTTACAATAACCCTTCAAGGAACTACTCAGTAGCAACCCTTTCTTGAGGGTGACCAACTTACTAGGATACAATGACAACCACCAAGGTGAAATTAGGAAACATGTATAATTTCCAAGCAAAAGTTCCATAATCAGGAAAGGATTCTTTGCAACATGCAAACTTACCATGACACCGGACTTGTTACCTCATAATGTAAGAGTTGTTGTCTTTTGGGATCCAAACCTGATGTAGTGGATGTCGCTTTGTTGTTGGCGATGAGTGGTGATCAACATGAATAGGAGGGACCCTACGGGTTCTGCTGGTTAGTATGACTCTTTGCACTCCATGTCTGCTACCTGTGGGCCTCAAGACACGATCTCCTTAGTTACCCCTAGCCCGAGTGGGTAACATGACCAATAGTTTTAAATTTGTGATCATCAAGCCCCCATCATCGTCAAACTCTAAAGAGTGATGTCATCATCAAAGGAAGGCCAACGTCCAAGGTGTAGGGCACAACGTCCAAGGTGGAAAGGNCACCACAATAGCACCTCTTCCCACTTTAGGCCAGCTCTCCTCCGACACATGTGGTTATCCTTAGGGGTAGGATTACTGAAGCTATACAATGGAGGCTCAAGTTTAGATGGAGAATTAGCTTTAGTAAATTAGAAATTTAAATGGTTTATTAATTTTATACTTTGTGGCAGTTGGAGGAAGATGACTAGTGCCAATAATTCATTTGGGCATATAGAGTTTAAAGGTAACTAAGAGGGCTGAAAATATATGAATGGGAAACAGTAAAAGTGCTGTTTTATCATGCAGAAATATACCTATGGATTCTAAATAAGATTGCTGGAAATTAACAAAATGTAGTCCTTACAAAGGTGCTCTACTTACGCACATGCTATGACAATAAAGAGAGGTTTCTACTTAGAGCTCAAAACATCATGTACCCTTTCAAAGAAATGACATAACATAAATGATTCAACCTGAAAATACAAACAGCAAGAGATTGAATAAATTGCACCTCATCCAATGCTCCTCTTCAGTGACAAATTTACCCTAGAAATAATTCCTTATTGGAACAGAATTTAGAGTAGTTTCCAGCAACATTATATCAGAAATATGAAGTAGATGGACAGCCACACATGTATAGAAAACCCTTATGTTCACATAACCTTCATAAGACTATCAATAACAAGTCAAATAATAGAGTTTTCTCTCCAATTCTCCAACAAGCATTACAATGAGGGGGCTTCTCTTTAAATAGAAATGAGCCCTAACCCTTAAAGAATAAAATACTAGTAAGGTCCACTAGATCCATGTTTTTCTCTTAGAAAAACATTAAAAAAATATTACAAGAGTGGCTCTCCAATGCAAAATGCCTCATAAAATAATAAAATATGAGAGCTGTAATAAATGATACGCCGCATGTCTCATCACCAATCCAAACACTTCATGCAATAGTGAGATATCCAAGGGAGCGCTCCCTCAAAAAGTGAAATCAACAACCTCCATAAATCAAACACATGCTTAAAATAGCCTCAAGAGATAAGGCACTTCTTCATCAAAGCAAAAACCACATGACAAGGTTAACCATACTAGCCATTGCGAGGCTATATTTTCTAGAGAAATGTGCAATAGGAGAGCGCTCCACCTAAACAAGTGGTCCATCATTAATAGAGAACAACTACCTTCTCAAAATAGTAAAGGTATGGTGTTCTCTCCAATGCCTTAACAACTTCCATAAAAGATGAATCTCATGAGTAGGCATGACAACTAGGTCAAAGGATTATCACAACCTCCTCCTTAGGAGTAAATGATCTCAAACCATGTGCAAAGTATTTTGATTCATGTGGCAAGAATTACAATAATCTCTAAGAAGGTTCCCAAGGCAAATTACTCTCAGAAAATGTGCCATAAAGATGGAGCGCTATCCTCAAAAAATCTGAAAACTACCACACGTGTGGTGAAATCTACCCATGAACACCATAAATGCAAGGGTGCTCTCCAAAATAAGCAATACAATAATCAAAACTATAGGTCATAAAGTAAAACCATGTGTCAAAACCATCATCCATCTCAAAATCATACCTCAAAAAGGAGGGCACTCTAGAACTATTTTCAAAGACAAGTGTGAATACCAACAAATGTCAAATCGACCCTTCAACTACGAAGCGCTCCTCATGTGGATGCATGAGTGATGGTAAAAAATAGTCAACTCCTTGTGCGTTCCATCAATCTAGCGTCAGAAGGTAGGTGAGATGCCTCCAAATATGTGTACAAGCATGGATCTGTGTGAGTGAGACATCCAAAAGTGCCATGTACACCATGATGCCTCAACCATAATAGTCAATGCCAAAATAGGCATCATAGCAATCCTCCAAAATGAAATGAAGATGCCAAGAGGTGATGGTCCATGTACAAATATGCCTCCAAAACAACAACATATTGGCCTAAAACCCAACATCCTTCAAATGCAATCTGCCTGGGCAGGGTCTTCATTTGGATCAAATCCTCATGCTATATGAGGGGTAACAGTTTCCATAAGATCTCCCAAGCCACGGTGAGAACTTGGGTGCCTGATGAACATGGTATTATGGTTGAGGCCTGGGTTTCGCCAGTGTAAAATCAAAATTTCCGATTAACAAAATGTTATTTTCACCAGTGCCAGTGCCTTTTGGTGTTTAGGAATCCAAACCATAAATTAGCTTCACTGACAAAGTAAGTTCAAAGGATATTTTGAATGTTGGCACTTGGGTTTTCTGGTTGAGGTTTTATAGTTTCTGTAGGCACCACAAAATTCCAAAGATAGTTGCCTTCTTGATAGCTATTTTGGAGTTGTAATTTTGCGTAGGTTTTGCATGGGATTTTGTTTTGTATCTTCTGTCGATATCATTTTTTAACTGAAAAAACATTGTTATGTTCATGACATATGTAGGATTCAAGGCATGACCATATGTTTAAGAATGATTTCTTTCATATAATGGTATGCCTCATTGGTGCCTAAAGGCTAAAATCTGCCAGTAAATTGTATTTGGCCCTGTTAAATGCCAAATAATGATACATAATGGGCTGCAGCTGCAAGCTAGTTATTTTGGACAAAAATGTTATCCATAGCTTAAGTGGATTTCCTGGGCTGCAGCCACTCTTTGCAGCATAGATTTTTCTTTAAATCCTTACGTTTTCAGCTATTATGGGCATTAGCCACTGTTTTCATTTCAAAATTAATCTAACCCACACGAACTGTGTTCTGCTTTGCTTAGGGCTTTCAGCACTGAATTTATTCTCAACTCAGCAATTTTGAATTCATCCTACAACTGTGTTTAGTGCAAACTTTTGTTTATGCTGAGTACAACAGGTTTGGAGTTGGAGCTGCAGCCTCTTTTCACTGCAACTCTTAGTCTAAAACATTGTTACAAAAGTACAACACTTTTTCAACTATCTACATTTTCACTCACATTTTTCTATCCCATTCACCTAATTTGCTTATGTACTTAACAGATCGACTTTGTGGTTTGACCTGCTATCGCAGGATTTGTAGTTGTGCAAAGCCCAACACAAGATCACCAAATCTTGCGTAACTACAGGAAATCCTACCACTGTCTCCTTAGTAAGAGATCCCCTTGTTTTAGTGATGGAGGAGTCCACCACAAGGGAGGCTCCCCTGGTGACCTCAAGGGATCAAAGTAGCAAGTTTGTTAGCCAAGCCTACTGCACCCCCTCTTGATCATCTAATGAAAAGTCTAGGTCTGTGAAATGGATGAGGTGTGGAGCTGTTTGAGTACCTGCTCGGAACAAGAACACTTATAGCATATATATGATTGATTTCCAAGTATAAACATGCAATCAAAACCTCATAAGACACGAGACAATGATAATTTGCTCTAGCTGGTACAAAATTGCAGCAATACAATAGTTTATAACAGCAAGTACAAGTTTGTAACAGCAGCAATAAACATATTTCATAAATGTAACAATTAACAATAAAATTCAACATAAACTTAGTAGATTAATACCCAATTATTATATGCAGCTTCTGGTAAGTTGAGGCCACCTTTAGATCAATGTATGCAACAAATATGAGTATTTAGATGGTTGTAACAAACTTTTGCAACAACAGCAAGTTTGCAATCAAATTAGCTTAAGTTAGTGTTAGTTAAGTTAGTAGATAGCTTGAGAGATTGAGAATAAAGAGTTTTTTGACCACTTTCACCTTAGGAGAGCTTTAATGATTAGTGCCTTAGGGCTATGGAGTCTTGATAACAACAGTGCAATATATTTTAGAGTTGAAGCTAGCAAAAGCTAAGAGGTAGGGCTTGAATTCTAAGGTGCTAGCACATTAGGGCCTTAGGGTTCAAACCTTGAGGAGAAGGATTTGCTAGAGTGCAAGCCATATTTATATGGAAACCCTAGCCATCTAAAAGATTCCAATGAAAAGTCATGTCTCTACAAGAGGGGCTGACCCCTTAAATTGTCTTTACATAAATTCAAAATATAAAATTTACATTAAATGAAAGCCTAGAAGGGTGACTTTATGCCCTAAGAGAGCGACGTTGGGCTAGAAGAGGTGACATGAAGCTCCAAGATGATATCGTTGGGCCTCCAAAGGCCAAGTGTCACTCTCTCATATGCCAAGGTCCATGCTAAGTGCCTCCACCCATCAAATCACCATGTAAACCATCAAACCCTAGCCCCTATGTGACGTCAAGGGCCAGAAGGGTGACGTCTAGGCCTCCAAAGCAAAACGTTCAAGTGGGGGAAGGTACAATCTTGTCCTTTGGTGACGCTAAGGTGCCTCTAAAGGCAACGCCCTTCATCTTCCATGTTCAACACTCAGCATCAATGGTGCCCTAGACGTGGGGTCTAACATCCATCTCATGGGCTTCCAAGCCCCTATAAAGGTCCAAGTGGCATAGTTCATTCACGAATAGCTTTCATTGGGCAAAGTTCTGCAAAGACAAACAAATACGCCCTCCAAGGGTCCATAAGTCATATGAATCATGCCAAGTAAGCCACATCTAATAAGAGAACCACCCAAACATGTGCATCAAACCCCCCTTTTCAAATTAAACAAATGCTCAAGGACCTTATAAACTTTGCCAAATTTGGGTATGAGAGGGGTGTCAAGGTGCCCTGTTGGGTAGGCCAATCCCCAAGTCAAGGGATGTTTCCCAAGAAGACTTCATCTAAGTCATGAAATGAATATGAGGGGGATTGGGGAAAGACTTCTAGGCATGGGGTTTTTAACATACAAGGGTTCCTATTGTCTCATTTATGGGTGCCTTTGTGGAGGGTGTGTCACCCTTCGTCCGCGATGCAACATTTTTCCAAGCCCTTTTTTTGCCATTAATTTATTATGGTCCGAAACATTGAGTACTATGTGTAATGGAAAGTGAGAAGTACCGCAATGCCACTTGAAGTTAGAAACACACAAAGTGCCATATACAATGGAGAGTAAGAGACATCGTAAAATGTATTTCCCCAACAAGCGGGACATTTATTAATTATGTGTTTAGAAGGTCCTTGATTTTTATTTATAAGCGTTTCATTGCTCTCAGGACCTTAGGGCGAGCATCTGGAAGGATACTGATTGGCTTTTAACTTTTGCTAGCTACAACACCTCTGGGCCTTTAGCCCCTTCTTCCCATGAAATGAGGTACAATCCCTTCTTGGGGTCATTGAGCCCGAAAACCCAAAAGATGAGGAAACAGAGGGGAAGAAGTGTGGAAAGTGGTAAGTATGAATGAGAGTGTTACAATGACCCTTCAAGGAACCACTCAGTAGCAACCCTTTCTTGAGGGTGAACAACTTACTAGGATACAATGACAACCACCAAGGTGAAATTAGGAAAAAGGTATAATTTCCAAGCAAACGTTCCATAATCAGGAAAGGATTCTTTGCAACATGCAAACTTACCATGACACCGAACTTGTTACCTCATAATGTAAGAGCTGTTGTCTTTTGGGATCCAAACCTGATGTAGTGGATGTCGCTTTGCTGTTGGCGATGAGTGGTGATCAACATGAATAGGAGGGACCCTACGGGTTCTGCTGGTTAGTATGACTCTTTGCACTCCATGTCTGCTACCTGTGGGCCTCGAGACACGATCTCCTTAGTTACCCCTAGCTTGAGTGGGTAACATGACCAATAGTTTTAAATTTGTGATCATCAAGCCCCCATCATCATCAAACTCTAAAGAGTGATGTCATCATCAAAGGAAGGCCAATGTCCAATGTGTAGGGCACAACGTCCAAGGTGGAAAGGCATCCAACTATCCATCGATTCAATGTTCTCCATCCAATGAGTAATAATCCCTGGGGTACAATGCCCAACATGTGGGCTTCCAACCCATCCATGTGCCACCATGACCCAATCTATCAAAATCAAGCCCATCTATCCATTGTCCAAGGTTCTGAAGATGTGAGAGCCATTGTCTGAATGTGTCAAATCACTAGGTGACTCGCTGCTTTGCATCACACGTGCCATATCACGCAATAGAGGCACAACGTCTTGGGTGAAAGCTTGGGGTGTCCTTCAAAGAACCATGTCAGGGGCATTCAGATCAAAATAAAATATAAAATCAAGTAAAGCCAATGTTCATATACTAGTCCTCAAATCATGCAAAGTAAGTTGTTACTTAAGATATAAGCCACATGAACAATTCACATCAGTATTCCCTTCAAATTTCACACTCGCTCAGGACTTTACGTAAGTTGGCAAGTTTGAATATGCGAGGACCTTCATATGACCCTATTAGGTGTGCCAACCAAAATAGTGAAAGAAAAGACCTAAGTAGAGGAATATGTCATAGGGGAAATAGTGAAAGAAAAGAACCCTTCAAGAGTAAGTGTGATAGTGATATGGATCGGGGTTACTTCATGGATTATGGTGTGATTGTGTCTTGTTATCCCCATTTTATGGGATAACTAAGGAGATGATGTCTCGAGGCCCTCAGGTTGCAGACATGGAGTACCGAGAGAAAACTTGACCAACAGTGTTCAATTGCACAGATGGAGACCCACCTCACCACCACAGCTCCAGGTTGATCATGACGGCATCCACCATATCAGCTGGCCTCTGGAAGACATTGGGTCTTGCTCCATGAGGTACAAGTCAGGTGTTATGGTGAGTGTCATTTCAATATTCGATGCATTTGAGTTTGTTACATATATTACTGCTTTTGATTATG
>JZKD02S2037775.1:18573-28693 GCA_000966675.3 Picea glauca | reverse complement strand
AATCTTATCAACTTAATTAATCAAACCTGGAACCTGGAGTCTTGTCCTCAATAATGAGTGTGTTTCTTTTCTTCCAAGTCTCCTTTACTCAAGATGACAAGTGATTTCTTCCACCTATATTTTGGACTAGGACAATATGCTATCTTGACAAAAGTTTGGGTTAGAGAATAAACTCCATGATCTCAACTTTAATCCATGTCAGATACGCACTACGGAAATTAAAACTTTTCGCCCCTTTTCTTCTTTTCTCCGAAGAATAGAATTCTTCGAGTCCCTACGAGACTTGATACAGACTCTGCCATCCCTTAACTGCACTCATATGATCGGCGATTATGGCCATAGGCATAACCAGTATGGCATCCTTTCACTCTTCGTGACACGGTGCTACCAACGTGTAGAGTTTTTTTTTTTTTTTGACTCTAATAAACCCTGAAAGTCAGCGATGGTTTGACTTCCTTTTCGCACTTCTCGCATCTCGCAACCTCGCGAGTTGGGGCGTCGAGCCTTCATTCTCCTACCTCACAAACCTATAAGACATGAAATTCAGCGATGGTTTGACTCCCTTTTCTCACTTCTCGTATCTCACCACCTCGCGAGTTGGGGCGTCGAGCCTTCATGCTCCTACCTCACGAACCTCCAAGACGCGAAAGTTAGCGATGGTTTAACTTCCTTTTTTCACTTCTTGCATCTCGCAACCTATCGAGTTGGGTTGTCGAGCCTTCATGATCCTACCTCGCAAACCTTCGAGACACAAAATTTAGTGATGGTTTGACTCCCTTTTCGCACTTCTCACATCTCGCCACCTCGCGAGTTGGGGCGTCGAGCCTTCGTGCTCCTACCTCGTGAACCTCCGAGACACGAAATTCAGCGATGGTTTGACTTCCTTTTCGCACTTCTCACATCTTGCCACCTCGTGAGTTGGGGCATCGAGCCTTCGTTCTCCTACCTCACGAACCTTCGAGACGCAAAAGTCAACAATGGTTTGACTTCCTTTTCGCACTTCTCGCATCTCGCCACCTCACAAGTTGGGTCATCGAGCTTTCATGCTCCTACCTCACGAACCTCCAAGACGTGATATCCCGAACTCGGATCTCTTCCAGACTGTAGAAACCCTAACCACCTTGCAACTCTGCAAGATCCAACGGTTATTGGTTGTTCGCCACTTCTATCTCGAAGTGTCTCTGCCATCTATTTCTTCTCTTTTCTGTGCACATCTGGATGTACATTTTCGACGACCCAGATCTATTTTTCTCCAGCTAATCTAACGTTAGTTGTAGCTCTTCCTTGAGCATGAAATTCTCTTCCTTCTCCTTGGAAGATTTCTTAAGTATCAAAGGTCTCGGCCTTTGCTTCTCCTCTTCGACCTTCGTAGCTATGGTTCTGTGCACAAAACAAAACTATCCCTCCCGGGATTCTCTACTCTGAAGCCATGAGATATTTCCTCAACCTTTTTGAATTCCTACAGGGTCTGTGCATCTGACCAGGTGCTATCCATCCTAAGATTCGTCAACTATGTGGGACTTGGGAGCTTTGCACTCTTTCTCTTAGGTTTGACTCTTAAAAGAGTCTTCAACATATCTATTGCTCTCCTTCATCAAGTCTAGGACTTGAGTGGGCCTTGGTCTCTACTTGTGAAAACAAAGGAAAGGGGTTGAGGCATTTAATGCCCTCTCTTCTCCTTCCAATCTAATGGTCGCGATTGACCGCAAATATTTCGACATTATCTCATCCGTCAAATGATACTTATCCCTACGCAGCCATCTCGATATTTCAAGAGGATAGTTCCTCCTCGTGCATGTTTACTAAGGATTTACGCCTTCACATCCTCTTTCCAAGTTCTTGATGGCTTTTTCAAGGAGGGTATCTCTATGGGGAGGTTTACCCAGGGTACTATCTGAGGCAGATAAGGGTATCTCTCTCTCGAGAATCAGACGTGAAGTCTTAATTAGATCAGTATGCATATAAATAGTGATTTATGAAAACATAAGCCATACACAGTCTTTCCATTATAAACATGCAACTACTAGTGTAGATCAAAACACCATACAGACATTCTTGCACTGAAATCATCCACAATTTCACAGCTTATGAGCATAAATATTAGAATATATATATATATATATATATATATATATTTCAATATGCCAGAGACAAAACACTTATCAGAAAAAAACCAGAAGTGATGCAACTGCTGAGAGGGATGCTCATTTCCACCCAACCGTAGGCTCAGCGACTCCCAACGGATTTACCACTAACCACCCCCGTGCTAAAACCATGATGTCGCGAGACTGCGTCTCTATCTGCCAGTGACCAAGAATGAATGTTACTATCCTTCTTCTCTGCTATCACTCACTCTGCATATTTTTCCATAGTTCTTCCTCCCTCTTGTCTTCCCGTGATCTCACACTCCTTCTGCCTTTTTCCTTTTCGGCGAGGTTGCATGTGGCATGATCTCCCTCATGGTGGTCAGGTGTCAGGACCCCATGGATGGGTGGTTTTACCCCCATCCCTCATTACACATGAGGATCTATCCACCTACCAACCTACAAGCAATTAATTTCGGGCCAGCGAGCCGCTCTTGGTTCTCCGGGCCAGTGAAGACCAAATACAGTATTGGTTTTCGGTGGAAGTTAATGCCACCATTCCAAGTGCCTTCCACCACCTTTATCTAGCCATCATGGTCTCTTTCTTAGTATATTCCCCTCTCAGCGGTCCTGCAATATATATTCATAATATTATTCACATTCATCGACCTTTTTCACAAGGTCTATTCACATTACACATTCACATTTTTGAGTTTTCCACAATACTTGGCCAATATAGTTATTTTTACAGACTGGGGGAAACAGGGTGTTACAATTCCCTCCCCCTTAAAGGAACATCGTCCTCGATGTTCTATCTATCAACATGGCCTGTATGTACATATGTAAACAAAATCAGATATGCCTGTTTCATGGCATCCTCCATTTCCCATGTAGCCTCATCTGGGCCAAAATGTTTCCACTGCACCTTGACCTATGCAATGGTTCATTTTTAGAGCGGGGTTTCCTTTCTCTCCAGTATGCATTGGGGTTCTGGTAGAAATTCTCCCTCCGTTTCCACCTGAATCACATACCAATTAATTATATGATTAACATCATGTACATATTTCTTCAATAATGAAACATCGAAAACATTATGTGCTTTGACTGTGGGAGGAAGTGCTAGCTGATAGGATACAGGTCCCACTCTATCTAGAACCTCAAAGGGTCCACAATACCGAGGTGCCAACTTAGCACAAGCTCCCATTTTCAGGGAACTCTTCCTGGGCCTAACTCTGAGATATACATGGTTTCCCGTTTTGAACTCTCTTGGAGTTCTCTTTTGGTTGGCATAACTTTTCTGTCGGCTTTGAGAGGCCTTCAGATTTTGTTTTATTTGAGTCACTTGCTATTCCATTTCTTTTAACATGTCGGATCCAAAAGATATCCTGCTTACGGGATTACTCCAGCTGACTGGAGTATTACACGGCCTACCATAGAGGACCTTGAAGGGACTCATCTTTAGGGATGCTTGGTAGTCGTTGTAGGCGAATTCTACCAGTGGTAGGTAGTCTTCCCATTTCTTGGGTTGATGCATTACATGCATCCTTAACATGTATTCTAATATTTGATTCACTCTTTCTATCTGTCCGTCAGTTTGAGGGTGATAGGCGGTGCTAAAAAATAATTTTGTCTCTAAACCAATAATCAGTGATTTCCAAAAGTTAGAAGTAAATTTCATGTCTCTGTCAGACATGATCTCTTTCAGCATACCATGCAGTCTGAATATCTCTTTCATGAATACCTAAGCGATATTGATTGCCTTGCAGGTTGACTTGATAGGGATAAAGTGAGCAGACTTGCTCAATTTATCCACCACCACCATAATGGTGTCATTTTGTTTGGTCGAAGTCGGTAATCCAGTGATGAAATCCATGGAGATGCTTTCCCATTTCCATTCCGGGATTGGTAAAGGTTGCAATAACCCTACTGGATGTTGGTGTTCTTCTTTAACCTGTTGGCACTCTATGCATTTGACTGGGTACTTGGCTATGTCTTTCTTCAATCCAGGCCAATAAAATTGTTTCCTAGTGGTAGTGACCATTTTCTAGTATCCTGGATGACCCAAGTAGGTTCTTTTATGTAGTTCATCCATAATGAACCTCTTCAAGTCGTCACACACTGGAATATAAAATTTGTTCCTGTAAGTGAGCAGAACTCCTTCGGTCATCTGATAGCCTTCATATTTTACTCTAGCGGGTTCTTGTTGTAGGTACATGGTCACGGTCTAAAYGAAGGGATCTGTTTCTTGTGCATTTATGATTCTTTCCTTGACATCTRTCTCACAGGTGCTCATTACTGCCAGATGAATTGTTTTCATGCTTCTGCTAAGGGAATCGACAACCCTATTTTMTTTTCCTTTAATGTGTTTGATTTCAAAATCAAATTTGCTAAGGAGGGCCATCCATCTAGCCTGTCTGGCATTGAGMTTTGGTTGATCAAACRGGTATTGCAATCCACAATGATCTGTCATAAGTACAAATTTTMTTCCCAGGAGGTAATGCCTCCACATTTTCAAGGCATGCACTATGGTAGCCAGTTCTAAATCATGGGTTACATAGTTGACTTCATGCTCGTTCAATTTTTGGGATTCATAGCATATTACACTTCCTTTCTGCATAAGGACTCCTCCGAGCCCTTCCTTACAGACATCTATGCACACGAAAAAGTCAACTTATGGGTCGACGATTTCCAGCACAGGTGCATGGGTTAGTAAATGTTTAAGGGTTTGAAATCTTTCTTCACATTTCTGTGTCCACAGGAATTTTGTCCCCTTCTTCTAGAGGGCAGTGATTGGACAACCAATCTTGGAGAATCCTTCTATAAATCTCCTATAATATCTTGCTAATCCCATAAAGGATCTGATATCTGAAACATCCCTTGGGGTAGGCCATTCCATAATAGACTTGATTTTGTCAGGGTCCACTGCTACCCCTTCTTCGGACAGAACATGACCCAAGTAATGTATTCGCTTCTGGAAGAAGTCACATTTGTTGAATTTAGCATAGAGCTGATGCTCTTTGAGTACTTGCAGCACAAGCCTAAGATGTTCTTCATGCTCTTCTCTATTCTTAGAGTAAATTAATATATCATCAATAAAAGCTAGCACAAATTTATCTAGAAATTTACTAAGTACATTGTTCATCAAGCACATAAAAGTAGCAGGGGCATTGGTCAACCCAAATGGTACTACCACAAACTCATAGCGACCATACCTCGTCCGAAAGGTAGTTTTATGGATTTCTTCAACCTTGATTCGAAATTGATGGTATCCTGATCTCAAGTCGATCTTTGAGAAAATATACGCACCTCCCAATTGATCGAACAAATCATCGATCCTGGGTAAGGGGTACTTGTTCTTTATAGTTACCTTATTGAGTTGTCTATAATCTATACACAATCTAAGGGTGCCATCCTTCTTTTTCACAAATAGGATTGGCGCTCCCCATGGAGACATGTTGGGTCGAATATGACCCTTATCCATCATTTCTTTTAATTGCAATTTGAGTTCAACTAACTCGGGTGTGCTCATCCAGTAGGGTGTCCTAGACACTGCCACCGCTCCCGGTGCGAGTTCTATTGAGAAGTCTATGTCTCTTCTCGGAGGCAGACCCGGTACCTCTTCCAGAAACACATCACTATATTCTCTCAGGGTAGGATGATCTTCAAGGCTGGCCTTGTCACCTTCTATGGTTTCTGACACCTGTATTGCATATAGGGGACATCCGTTTCGACAATACTTTCTCATTTGCAGAGCTGATATTTGTCTCACCGAGACAAGTTTTCGAATCTCTTGAAGGGTCATCCTTTTTCCTTCTTTACTCACACATTCTAATGTTTTATGGTAACAGTCCAATCCGGCTTTATGGGTGGCTAGCCAGTCCATACCAATCAATAGATCGTACGATCCGAGGGGTAATACGTTAAGGGTTGCTTGGGTGGGAAATTCACCCAACATCAATTGGCAAGCTGGTATGACTTCTGCTACCCTTCTTTTGGTGCCAGTGGCTAACTGTACCAACCATGGCTTGGTTTGTTTTTGTGGTTGTAGTTTACACTTATCAACAGCTTTAGGGGTTATATAACTCAAATTTGAACCAGGGTCAATCAAAATAGACACTAGATAGTTGGAGATCGTACCTTCTATATCCACCACTGAAGCTTGATGGTCAACTTGGTTATTATCCAAGGCTGCATAAATCTGTGGCACACTCTTGGCCACATCATTGAATGTAGTAACTTCCTGGATGTTATAAATCATCTAACTATTCTATTGTTGGTGTGGACAGTCTCTCAGGATATGTTCTTCTCCATAACCCTAGCATTTCAAAGGTTCTCTCTTTGAGTTATCAGTCTTTACTGGTACAAGTCCAGAAGTTTATTTCCGTCCGATGAGGGAAAGCTCTGCTAGAGTACACTCCAGGCTGGAAAGTTCATTCTTGGGTTCTTCTTATAGTTCTTAAATATTGGGGATTTAATCCCATTTTTCTGGAACCTTGAACTATTCTTTGGTTTCCATCCTTCACAAGGTTTTGCTTGATGTCCATACTATTCTTGACAATATGTTGCCTTTCGAATAGTGCCTTCTAGGGTCTTTGGCTCATCAAATTCAATTATGTTCTGGTAGTCCTTGGGTAGCCCACTGATGAAGCATTGCACCTTTTCCTTTTCTTCTTTTATATAAGGCACATATCTAACCAAGTTGAGGAATTTGTTGACATATTCCTCTATAGTGAGTTGTCCCAGTTTGAGTTCATAAAACTCTTTTGTCTTCTCGTCGGAATATTTTTCCGACAAATACTTTTTCCGGAAGTATTTCTCAAACTGTTTCTAGGACAGATCCTCTTCGCGAACCCCTTTCACATTCTTAAGATATTCCCACCAAATGGAAACCTTTCCATTCAGATTGAAGGTGGCTACTCGGGCCTTCAAATTTTATGAAAAATCATGGACTCTGAAATATTTCTTTAGTCCAAGCAGCCAGGCCTCTGCTTCCTCTCCCTTCTTTATCTCACCATCAAAGAAGGGTGTCTTGGATTTTTTGAATTCCTCAAATTTATGACCCTTGGAAGTCTTTTGCTTCTTCTGTTTTCTTTGAGAATAGGAACTGGTTCTGCTGCTGGAAGAGTCTTCTGAATCACCATCTTCCTTCTCAGAGGAATCACTCGACACTGGTCCCTTACCTCTAGGGTGGACCTTTTTCGAGGTGCTCCTCTCAGTGTGGCCACTAACATGACCATGTTTCTGAGTTTCAGGTTCATGCTGCATTTGTCTTTGCAGATCAGATAAACTCTGTAGCAAAATTGCATTAATTTTTGTCTTCTTTTCTTGTTCTTTAATCATCCTTTCATTGTTGGCCTTGCAGCTTTGCAACTCGACCATGAGACTCCTCACAGTCTCAGCTAGATTTGAAGGGGTCCCTATTGCCCTTCTTTCATCATATTCTTCATCTCTATTGTGGGAGCCCTCTCCCACCTCTTGATGAGTCACCATTCTCTGCATCTGTAAATTCCCACGGCTGATCGCCTGCTTGGGTGCAAAGGAAAAATGTTGGTTGTTAGTCAATAGTTAGATACATTTTTATAACCCGCGCAAAAATTCATAATTCTTTCACATGCATACACAGTTGGGTTATTATTTTCAAACTTTGATCCTTTGAATATAACATGGTTTAAGATAGAGGGTTACTCCTCTTAGGAGTGTTCTGAATGGAGCTTCTGCACAACTCGTTCATGAGCCCAAGCAGGTCGAGTGTTGTAACCATGCTCTGATACCAATTTGTCAGATACCCACTACGAAAATTATTTTTTTTTTCTTTTCTCCGAAGAACAAAATTCCCTGAGTCCCTACGAGACCTGATACAGACCCTGCCATCCCTTAACCACACTCATATGATCAGCAGTTATGGCCACATGCCTAACTAGTATGGCGTCCTTTCTCTCTTCGTGACAGGACGCTACCAGAGCATCAAGTTTTTTTTTTTTTTCGACTCTGATAAACCCCGAAAATTAGTGATGTTTTGAATTCCTTTTTTCACTTCTCGCATCTCTCAACCTCGCGAGTTGGGGCGTCGAGCCTTCATGCTCCTACCCCACGAACCTCCGAGACGCGAAAGTCGGCAATGGTTTGACTCTCTTTTCGCACTTCTCGCATCTCGCCACCTCGCGAGTTGGGGTGTCGAGCCTTCATGCTCTTACCTCACGAAACTCCGAGACATGAAAGTCAGCGATGGTTTGACTTCCTTTTTGTACTTCACACATCTCGCAACCTCGCGAGTTTGGGTGTCAAGCCTTCATGCTCCTTCCTCGCGAACCTCCGAAACATGAAATTCAGCGATGGTTTGACTCTCTTTTCGCACTTTTCGCATCTCGCCACCTCAGGAGTTGGGGCATCGAGCCTTCGTGCTCCTACCTCGTGAACCTCTGAAACACGAAAGTAAATGATGGTTTGACTTCCTTTTTTCACTTCTCGCATCTTGCCACTTCACGAGTTGAGGCATCGAGCCTTCGTGCTCCTACCTTGTGAACCTCCGAGACGCGAAAGTCAACCTCCGAGATGCAAAAGTCGGCGATGGTTTGACTCTCTTTTCACACTTCTCGCATCTTGCCACCTCGCGAGTTGGGGCGTCGAGCCTTCATGCTCTTACCTCATGAAACTCCGAGACACGAAAGTCAGCGATGGTTTGAATTCCTTTTTGTACTTCACACATCTTGCAACCTCGCGAGTTTGGGTATCAAGCCTTCATGCTCCTACCTCGCGAACCTCCGAAACATGAAAGTTAGCGATGGTTTGACTCTCTTTTTGCACTTTTCGCATCTCGCCACCTCAGGAGTTGGGGCATCGAGCCTTCGTGCTCCTACCTCGTGAACCTCTGAAACACAAAAGTAAACGATGGTTTGACTTCCTTTTTTCACTTCTCGCATCTCACCACCTCATGAGTTGGGGCATCAAGCCTTCATGCTCCTACCTCGCGAACCTCCGAGATGCGAGATCCTGAACTCAAATCTTTTTCGGACTGCACCAACCCTAATCGCCTTGCAACTCTGGAAGATCCAACGGTTATCGACTATTTGCCACTTCTATCTCGAAGTGTCTCTGCCGTCTATTTCTTCTCTCTTCTACGCACATCTGGACGTACATTTTTGACTTCCCAGATCTATTTCTCTCCATCTAATCTAACAACAGTTGTAGCTCTTCCTTGAGCATGCACTTCTCTTCCTTCTCCTTGGAAGATTTCTTAAGTATCAAAGGTCTTGGCCTTTGCTTCTCCTCTACGACCTTCACAACTATGGCTCTATGCACAAAACAGAACTATCCCTCTCGGGCTTCTCTATTATGAAGTCGTGAGAGATTTCCTCGACCTCTGTGAATTCCTACAGGGTCTGTGCATCTGACCAAGTGTTATCCATCCTAAGCTTCGTCAACTATGTGGGACTTGGGAGCTTTGCGCTCTTTCTCCTGGGTTTAACTCTTAAAAGAGTCTTCAACACATCTATTTCTCTCCTTCATCAAGTCTAGCACTTGAGTAGGACTCGGTCTCTACTCATGAAAACAAAGGAAAGGGGTTGAGGCATTTAACACCCCCTCTTCTCCTTCAAATCTAATGGCCATGAGTGACCGCAAATCTTCCGACAATATATCACCCTTCAAACGATACTTATCCCTACACAACCATCTCGGGATTTTAAGAGGATCATTCCTCCTCGTGCAGGGTTACTAAGGCTTTATGCCTTCACATCCTCTTTCCAGGTTCTTGATGGATTTTTTAAGGAGGGTATATCTATGGGGAGGTTTACACAGGGTACTATCTGAGGCAGATAAGGCTATCTCTCTCTCGAGAACCAGACGTGAAGTCTTAATTAGATCAATATGCATATAAATAGCAATTTATGAAAACATAAGCCATACATAGTCTTTCCATTATAAACATGCAACTACCACTACAGATCAAAACACCATACCAACATTCTTGCACTGAAATCATCCACAATTTCACAGCTTATGAGAATAAATATCAGAATATATATATATATATATAT
>JZKD02S2037764.1:10479-27479 GCA_000966675.3 Picea glauca | reverse complement strand
CTTGTTTTGGTTTGTGAAAGAAAAATTAAAGCCATTCATTATTGTTGAGTAGTCATTCATAAAGAAGATTTTGCATTCAATTTTTTTTTTTTTTTAAGAAGAGAAAATTAAAAAATTTTCATTTTCATGGTTGTTTGCAATTGTTTTCAAAAAGAAAAGTACATTTCATAGCTTCTATTATTCCAGAAAAACACCTTCTCCCTGCTGTAGATAGAGTTCATTGAACGAATATTTGCATCATTCATCTCTATTTGCATCTTTTTGGGTCAAGGTCTCAACAACATTGGTTTCATTTCCATTGTCCCCTCGCGTAAACAACAACCCATAAAAACATTGCGTAATCATAAAATCTACTTAGTAACTTTTATTTTCTAGGATCTTTCACACCAACATTAGCTAGGCTAGCGCTTTGGAATAGGCTATGAGACACACTCTCCAAAGCACAAAACACACAATAGTATCTTGTGACAGGGAGTGTTCAAATCCATTGGCAACATTTTGTCCTGGGAAGCCCTTCTCACACAGGGGTCAAACCTGAGGTCGCATTGAGATTGGAAGAGTTACTCACCTTGCTTTGTTGGTATTAGTGTAGAGATTTCATGTATTATGGGGTTCTCTTGAAGGTATACCCACAATGATGAGTGGAAGCCTTTCAAGTTGATTTCAGGCTCGATACCCTGCCCTCACATGTGGATTGGACTGTCGACTGTTTACCTAGGCATCATTCTTGTTTGTGGTAACTTTAGTGGCCTATCTTCTTAGGGTCTTACACAAGGTGACTGTGGAGGGGCAAGTCTTTAGGGTACCTGGAATCGACGTTGGCCAAACTCACTCGGGCTCCTTGGAGGGTAAATCCACAATTACTGCGTGGAAGCTTGCACCAAGGTGTAAGTCCATTAAGTAGGTCATCAACGCAAATTTTCCACCCTAGCCTAGCCCCTTCTTGTCTTGATTTCACGACGTTGGATTTCATCACCAACTAGTGACCTCGAAATAAGAAGGTTTTGTTTGCTTGGTTTGATTCCTAGCTTATATTAACAAGTGCTGTTTGTTTCCATAATTGGCCATAGAGTTTCTTTTGTCAGATATTTAGCTCAACCAACATTGACCCTCCACACTGCTCACATAGAATGCAAGGACTACCCCCAGAAGATTTGGAAGGTTCTCAACCCTTTCCTACCAACCCACTGGAGGGCTCTCCTCAACAGAGTGAAGTCCAAGACATTGCGACTCCACGAGTGGAAAGAACTGAATCCTTAGAACAATTCCGAGTTACAGATTCTCTAGAGTCTCTTTGACTTCCTCATGATTTTGAGAGACATATTGTTCGGGTGAATTCATCAGAAGAAATTATTGTTGAGTCTTTTGGATTACTAACCAGACCTTTCGTAGGCCCTAAAGGTCAGGATCCTTTTTGGACTACTGACATTTTTAGATGGAACCTTTTTGTCTCAGGAGCGGGTGTTGATATCACTATCACACCCGAGCTTCCCGAAACGTCTGATATAGACGCAATACCTTTTACAATTGCCTATTTTTCCCTGGTTCAGATGCCCAACTAACCGACCTTCCCGCTTCAAATGGCCCATTCTACAATGGTCCCAGATGATACAATATTCCCATCGGGAATACAGTGGCTAGCCAAGCTCCCATTGGCACACCACTTTCACCTAGACCTACCCCGCCCCTTCCCCCTGGGTATAATGCGTTAAATTCTTCTATCCCTAACCCTACTCAGGGTCCATTCATAGCTTCTAGAGTTTTTCCCCCTCCTGGACACAATAATTTTTTCGGTTTTATTTCGACACTTCCTCATGTCCCCTTCAGAGGGTCTTATCCGCCTTTTGCCGGTGGAGCCAACCCTAGTGGCACTACTCAGTCTTTCACACCTAATTATCAGATTCCTGTTGGTGGACAATTTAACTTTATGGGCCAATCCCCACCTGGAGGCCAAACCCACATTGGGACACCACCCCCATATGGAGGTCAAATTCCAATTGGGACACCACCCCCGGTTGGAGGACAACCCCCACCTGGAGGCCAAACCCATATTGGGACACAACCCCCATATGGACGTCAATTCCCAATTGGGACACAACCCCCAGTTGGAGGACAACCCTCAACTCCCCCACCCTATGGGAAGAATATACTTGCAGCCTTGGCCTAGTATTGGAACTATATTACCCAAGGTAATCCTCAACCGACTGGGGGGAAACAACCTCAAGCCAGCTCTTTTATACCCCCTAATGCAGGCCATCCATACCCACGTCCGCCCAATCCCATTTGGGCTTCAAACGTTTAGCCTAATGTCCCTGTTCACGGGAACATTCCTCACCAGTACAACCCTATGGGCTCCATGCGTCCCCACCAACAAAAGAATCTTCCTAAATATTCACATTATATGCAAACGACTTACGGTTCGACTGGTATACCTATGGGACTTCCTCCCCAAAGTCATCAGTACCCTCATGTGAATAGACAATTACCCTTTCTAGCCACTTTGGACCTTCCTGATTTGTCTAGGATCTTGAATGACCCTATCCTTCATTCTCCCCATTGGCCCGTTATACTGACCAAGCTACCATAAGAAATTCTCAAGTTTGATGGAAAACCGGGAGAGGATCCGAACAACCACATAATGACTTTTCACCTTTGGTGTTCATCCAACTCCTTGATGGATGACTCCATTAGGTTAAGAATCTTCCGATGAACCCTTATCGGTTCGACTGCAAAGTGGTATATAGAATTACCATGAGGCTTCTTCACTGACTTTAATACCCTCGCCATGGCTTTCCTCACCCACTACCAGTTGCCAATCCGTTACGAAACGAGAACCAAAATTTTGAGTTCTTTCAAGCAAAGTAAAGCCACTCATATCTCTGATCACATACATGAGTGGAGATGACGAAGACATTTAATCAAACTCGATCTTCCCGATCAGTTATTGGCAGAATGGTTCACAAAATCCTTCGTGAATGACATCTCTAGAGACATTGCCATGGGTGGATTTGTCACCAAAGAACAGGCGATAAGTCATGCCCAATACCTCGATCTCGTTTATTCACAAACGGGTACCCTTTACGACTTACGCCCTGATGCTCCTCGTCCTTCTACCACAACTAACTCAACCACCTTGGCATCTTCTCATGATGCTGACAGTGTGATTGACACTTTCTTCACTAATGCCAAATCTACGTCAACCTCTCACACCAACCCCAAGTCTTTTGCTTCTAATGTACATAATGCTCCGACTCCCACCCCTTCCACCGACAAGACTTCCGAGGTGAACTCCGTTCAATCTACCCCTGCCGGTAAAAATAAATCCAAAAAAGGAAAGGGTAAGAACAAGGAGGATAAAAATAACCCTCAATCCGAAAAAAATTAAAACACAACCTGTTGATGACAAGGATAAGCGTGAACCACGATATCCATGTCTTATATGTGGTGATGATCACTACACGAAAGATTGTCCGAGACGTGCTGAAGTCACTAAGTTCCTTCAAGGGACCCCGAAACCTTCTACACCGACCGTCTTGTCACAACCTTTCCCTTCTCAGGAGCAGGACCAATTGGTCATTCATGACCAACCCTCTCCTTCTACTACTTCATACGTCCTGATTTGCACGGGTGATTCCAAGAAAAATGACATTGCTATCACCACTTGGGCCAAAGATTATTCTCCCTCCAAGGAGAAAGTTGATGATACACCAACTTCGTTGGTACAACCGACTCCCATGACTTCAACTCCCAATGGTCCTCTTCATCTCAAATGACCGAGCTTCGATACAGTCCCCCACTCTCCTCCAAAGGGCATTGTTCAAAAGTCTTCCTTCAACCCTCACGCACATGCTGCCCAAACTACAACATTGTAGAAGATCTGGCGCAAGCACCCTCTGCGATGTCGACCCTTGAAGTCCTTCAAAGTTTCCACGCACAATGGAAGGAAATATTAAAGGCTATTGGTGGAATTGATCCCACAAATACAAACTTGATAATCTTTGACCTGGAATATCACATTCCAAGGCTACCTCCTCAACTAGCGTTTCAAATACAAGTTGTCATTGAAACCAAAAATATCTGTTGAACCGTCATTGATGAGGGAGCCTCGACGTGCGTCATGTCTATGACTTGTTGGAGAGACATTGGTTCTCCCCCTCTTACTGAATCAAACAACACTCTCAAGGCCTTTAATGGCTCTGGCTTTAAACCCTACGGTGTTCTTCCTTCGTTGCCTATTACGTTAGAAGGAAAAATGGTCAACGTTGAAGTTGAGGTCTTCGATGCACCTCTCGATTACAACCTCTTACTTGGCCGTAGCTGGATTGATTCCATGCGCGCAATTGTCTGCACACTTTTTCACGTATTATGTTTCCCATACCAAGGAAAAGTGATCACTGTCGACCAACTGGCCTTCTTTAACTTTGATTCTTGTACTAGCAACGTGTCTTTCATTTAAAAAACACCCCCTGGGTACGAGAATGTTGGCGTGGGTCTTCTTAAAGATTCCACTTTGATGGGTACATTCCCAATCCCACCGCCCTACACCCCCCCTCCATTTTTCGCCTCGATCAACATGATTTTCACCCTGTTCAAGAATCCCCTGCTTCTCAGGACCCGTGGATAGTACCCGACCCTGGTGATTGTCTTCGCTATGGTGAAAAAATTCCTTTGAGTCTGGTTGAATCTGCCTATCAAGCTATTCAATCATCAACCCCTTCTACCCCCTCTATTGGTGATTCATCTCTTGATCCTTTTCACGTCATTTTTTCGACGGATGAGATGATTATGTCGATGATGTCTATGGAGGATACCCTATGGGACGATGGGCATCATCATTCCATCCTCTTCCTTGAACAACACACCATAGAGAACTATCAATGTATTTTGACCCAGTCGACCATTGTCATCACTTCCTCTATTCCCAAGCCCACCCATGATGTGCTTTACGAAGGGAACTTGAGTAATATCTCACCCACTATTCCACTTGACATATCCATCAAACCTGGAATTGTCGAAAATTTTCACATCGGAGTCGCTTGTTCCGATGATGAGGTCGTCACCTACAAAGCTATTTTTCAAGAGTTTTGTGACGTCTTCACTTGGAGTTACAAATAGATGCCAGATATTGACCTCGATATCATTGTACATGAGATCAATATATACCCAAACGCTAAACCCGTTCGGCAGAGGCTTCACCCAGTCCACCCCCGTAAAGCCCCAACTATTAAACTTGAACTAAAGACGATTTTATTTATCTGGTGGATTTAACCGATTGGGTATCCAATCTCGTTCCAGTCAATAAAAAACAAGGCACCATCCGTGTTTGCATTGATTATAGGGATATAAATAAAGCCTGTCCCAAAGACAACTTTCCAACCCCTTTCGTTGACCAGATCGTCGACAATTGCGCTGGGAGTGAAATCTTCTCATTAATGGATGGTTTCTCCGGCTATAATCAGATCAACATTTTACCCACAGATTAGCATAAAACTACTTTTATTTTTCCTTGGGGTACTTTTGCCTATCAGAAACTCCCTTTCGGTCTAAAGAACTCTGGTGCGACTTTTTAGCGAGCCATGTCCTATGATTTCCATGATATAAAGAACATAGTACAACCCTATCTTGATGATCTACCGACACATTCCATGCATCGCCAAGACCACCCGACCCACCTCCGAGCCATTTTCCTTCGCTGTCGCCACTACCACATACGTTTAAACCCACATAAATGTGTTTTTTGTGTGGAATCCGATTGACTTCTGGGTTTCATTGTGTCATGTCTAGGAATTAGGGTGGATCCTCTAAAGGCCGAGGCCATTCTGAATCTTCCTCCTCCTTCTACCTTATGCCAACTCCAAAGTTTGCAAGGGAAAGCAAAATTTTTGCGTCGTTTCATCGCAAATTACGCTGATTTAACATTGGGATTTAATCAATTGTTAAAGAAAGGTTCTACATTCATTTGGGACGAGCCTGCAAATAAATCCTTTGAAGCTTTAAAGCTTTCCCTTACACGTACACCACTACTTTTCCCATCGAATTACAGTCGAGATTATTTCCTTTACCTCGCTACTTTAGACTCTACCATTGCTATGGTGTTAGTCCAAGAAGATGATTCACACGATGAACATGTTATCTACTATTTGATTCGAAGTCTCATGACTACCGAATCCAAATATCTACATGTGGAAAAACTGGCCTTGGCAGCCGTTCAAGCTGTCCAACGTTTTCGACACTACATTCTATTATGCAAGACCACCGTCATTTCTTCTTGCAACCCTATGCAACACATCCTTACATGCCAATTGCTAGGGGGAAAATACTCCAAATGGATAGTCATCCTCCAAGAGTTCGACTTAGAATTTGAACACACTAAGTCGAAGAAATCCCTGGTCTTTGTTGAACTAATATGTGACCTTCCCTCCGCTGAGATGGAAAATGTGGCAGAGGATTCTTTACCTGATGAATCCCTTTTTCTGATAAGTTCTGATGATGCTTGGTATGGAGATATTATCATTTATCTCCAGACTCAAACCTTCCAGCCAGACCTCTCTAGTACAGACCGTCGTCGCATTCGCTATCAAGCCCGTCAATACATCATTCTCGGTGACACTCTTTATTGCCGTGGTGTTGACTCTATATTTCAACATTGTCTCACCTTTGACGAGGTTGAGAAAGCTTTGAATGACTGTCACTCTGGAGCATGTGGCGATCATATGTCCGGGTATGCCATTGCCCAAAAGATCTTGCGAGCAGGGTACTTCTGGCCTTCTTTATTTAAATATTGTATAACCGCTGTCCAGAAATGCCATGCTTGCCAAACATATAATAATAAGATATGATCTCATCCCGCTCCCTTACGCCCTGTAGTTTCCATCAGACCTTTCGCTAAATGGGGTATCGATTTCATGACTTGTAACCCTCACTCGGCTATGGGGCATGGATACATTATCGTAGCCGTGGATTATTTCACGAAATGGGCCAAGGCGATGCCTACATTCGACAACACGGGAAAAACTGCAGCCCTATTCATATTCAATCACATCATCACACAATTTGGAATCCCACAGTCTATCGTCACTGATCATGGTAGCCACTTTTGAAACTTCATGATGTCTGAACTTACATAAAAGTTGGGTCTTTGACATGAAAACTCAACCCCCTACTATCCACAGGCCAATGGATAAGTTGAAACAATCAGTAAAGTTCTCATCACTATGCTTCGACGGATTATAGGAATTCACAAAACAAGTTGGCTCACGATGTTGTTCTCAACGTTGTGGGCCTATCAGACATCTGTGAAGTCAACCATGAGGTTTACACCCTTCCAATTAGTGTATGGTTTAGAATCTATTCTATTGATTAAATGTGAGATACCGTCATTGAAACTAGCTGTTGAACTTCTCCCAAACACCTTTGCTGAAGAAGAACTTCTGTTGTATCTTATGCAATTGGACGAACCGCTTCGTGATTCCACCCTAGTTATTGAAACCCAGAAGAACCGTGTCAAAGACTAATATGACAAGCATGTAAAGCCACGCATTTTCTTTGAGGGTGATCTAGTTCTCCTCTACGAACAAGATCATGATTTGTTGGGTGTCGAGAAATTCAAGGCTATGTGGCGAGGCCCTTACATTGTCAAACGAGTATTGGAGAAGGGAGCTTACGAGTTAGTAGATTATGATGGCATTCCTTTGAGTGAACCCAGAAATGGGCTTTACTTGAAGAAGTACTATGCTTAGACCATCTTCGCATGAGTGCTTGTATTTTTACTATGTCATACTTTTTGTGTGCTACTTTTGTGTGCTTTTTCGTTATTTGGGTTCTACCCTCGTCCACTTACCTTACGTTGTACTTGGTTTCCAGATTTCAGAGTCTTCCCTACCCCACTTTGGCTTCGTCGATGGTGCTAGTCGTAGCACTCATAACCTAGCTTCTGATACGTGGGAAATTTATGCACCTACAAACGAGCTTATCAGTCTACATGGTGTTTGCCTCAGTCGTGCAACCAATAATATTGCAGAATATAGTGCTATCATCGAATTGTTGACTGATGCTATTTAACTTGGTGTCCGCCACTTGGTTATACGACTTGATTCACAGCTAGTAATGCTACATTTAAGTAATGTATATGCTATCCAAAGTCCTACTTTATTGCGGGTATATCTACGAATTCGCCTCTTGGAACGTTATTTTGATTACATCAAATATCAACACATTCCTAGATGTCTAAATACATTAAATGATGCATTAGCTAATTATGTGTTAGACAGACATATGAGACATTTATGAAACCAATCACACATCACATGTATTATACAAAACAAAATAAGCCAGTAGAAGCCACGTATGTATATAACGATCAAAAGTTTTACAAAACATTTCTGTCCAAAGACCAAAATATCAAAATATGAAGCCCATGGCTTCTACAAATTAGCATCACGGATGACGCTCACGGTAACATACAAATTCTCGTGCTACCCTATGGAGCAGTCGACTAATAGACTTAGACACGCCCACAATATGGCGCTGATAGCGTCTCGAGATCTCCCCAATAGAGATGTCCAGGACATCTCTAGTCAACCCCTCTAAGTTCTGTTCAATTTCCTCATAGTCCTCAACATCCCATCCTACCACTGGAGCCACTTCCCCTTGTATTTGAATGGGAGATGTTCCTGGAGGTTGATACGGCCCCACATCTGTGTCATCAAAAGAGATTTTTTTATTAGTCCTTGGATCAAAAACATAAAAAACAATTTATATAATAAAATTTACAAAAAAATTTAAAAACAAAATGTGTACTTCTTACCTAAGTCACCCCACTGAGCATCCTCAGGTAGAACCAAATCCAGATCTCCTCGAAAATCCAATCCGGCATATGCATAGTCATCAATCATCAGCATCTGGGGCCTCAACTTGTCAAAAAATGAATCGTTCTATTTGATTATAGGGCCTTCTATGTGCCGAGCCATGAGGTTACACCACCTCGTCATCCTCAGATCCCGTGGGGCTGTTAAACCCCAATCTACTTGTAGATGTAGTAGTGGAACCCTCTCAAGGAAGAAAGACACCAAAAAAGACCTGTACCCGAACTGTTTCAGGTCACCCCTTCTACACTTTGTCAATTGCCTCTTCATGCTGCGAAGAACCGCGTCTGACCAGTTAAAAACCCGAGGCTCTGTGCACTCTATTGCATACTGGAAATAGCTCTGGAGAGCCATGTGCGGAGCCGTGCTCCCGGCCATGCATGCAATGGTAAACAAGATAGTCCGTAGGGTCAGATATTGAACTCCCCAGATGACAACTTTTCCCTTGCTTCTCTCCACCTTGGGAACAGAATATTGGTGAACATACTCGCTCATAGGAAGAACACTTCCTCTACCTCCGATCATAGTCGCACTGGATCCACGTCGTGACAATTTCGTCAAAAAATAGATATCCTTGATATCTAGTGTAAGTGCATGGACCCCTACATGAAATACCTGTTGATCCACATCCCACATGTGGACCAGGTACTCTAGCAGCCTGAGTTGGGCTCTCATGCCGTGGATCTTGAAATTTTTTAATATCCCACATTCCCGGAGGGCAGCAATTGTACCCAGATCATTTCCAACAATGACATCATCCTCCTCATGTTCTCTTTCCCTCCATTCCAACATCATGATGATCGATACCTACAATGGAGCCATGAGAAGGAAGTTAACAACTCAATTTTACCTCCTGAATATTTTTCATTGAGCAAAAACATACACAAAAATCCGTTTTTTGGCCTCTGCAGGTGAAGCTTTTGCACAGTGCGAGAATGCCTGCGCACACCTACCGGCCCCAAAATGGACTAAAACACTAAAAATTGCCAATAAAATTGAATTTAATCCATGGAAAAGTTTAAGAATCAGGAGATTACCTCATTGGCTGAAACCATTTGCTGAATGACCGCTTGTACCTCCCGTAATCGACCGAAGAAATTTGGAAAAAAGTGGGTGTGTTGGACAAGTTTTTGACAAAGTAACAATGAAATGGTAAAAAGGGATTTTCACCCATATTTATTCACTTTTTACTATTTTTTATTATTTTTCCTAAAAACCTAATACCCTAATAGCTTTGTGAGTATGGATTTTCACAGATAGATGAACTAGAAGCCCGAACGATGGTGTATGAGCATTTTTTCCTTTTTATCCGTCACATGTACGAATACCTTTTTAGGTTTTTGCAGGGAAAACCTCGGGCTCAGTCTTCGTTCATTCTCACGCTCAAAAATACATGAGAATGCAACCGATTATACTTTTGTCGTCTTTTCGTACTCATCATGGTAACATGAAAACAACGAAAATTAAGGAGTATCCTTTAAGCTCTTTTCATGCTCCATAAAAATGAAAATATTGCTGAGCGATCTTGTTCTTTTCACACTCGTAAAATTATTTGAAGAAAATGTTCGACGGGCGATATTTTATCACTTTTTCGGTCTCGTCGAACTAATTTACGAAAAAGGAACTGGGAGAGTTCTCTTTAAGTGTCTTTCAGACTCTCAAAACATGAAAAACCTCTGTGTTTTATATCTTTGGACTCGTTAAACAAACATTGAAAGGCCCTTATGGGACCGGACCACTCCTTCCTAGGGTTCACTAAATATACTCTGAGGGACTCATCCGAAGGATGAGCTTACATCAAAAAGCATATGTTATCCTCCTCAATCTTGTGTAAACATAAAGAGGTACTCACCAGAAATGGTGTGGGAAATTTTGGGAAAGGGATGTGCCTTCGTAAATGTATTAATGGCAGTAAGCGTCGCTCTTGAACATGACACCCCCTGTTCGTCGTTTGAATTCGGGTTGGGAAATCCATTTGTCTCTCGTATGACTTTCTACAAGGTCATATCTTGGGTCGGCTTTGAGTCAATGCTGCCAAGGTTGTTGTCGTGTCATTCATATGTTCAAGAGAAGTACAAACTAGCCCTCTATTGAGTCGGCCATCTGCAGTTGTTCATATTTACCATGTTGGCCTTCCCTGTGTCAGTTTCAAATCATATTCATACTTTGACTTACCCTAAATCTGTTACTTATTTCGTGTCATTGATGGGGGATACATCAAGGCCCCCTTGTGAAGAGTATTTTTCCGCCGACTTCAATTCATTATCCGGGAATAAGACTTAGAATTCATTTAGTACCTTATAACCTGCATGCCTTAATGATAGGTCTATTCGCTTTCGACAGTGGATTCACATCATTGGTCCCTGATCGAGAGATTCTGCCGAGTGTTCGACTTCAACTCATTTATTCACATTCGTTCGGATTGTAATTAGGTACCTTGGGAGTCATTGACATCAATGGTGATTTCCCTCGCACTTGTTTATGGTTTTTATCAATGACTGGTAATCAAGTGGTTTCTATCATGTTTGACTTCGACACATATAATCACATGACTAGATTTGTACTTTCAGACGACGGGATTAAAGACCCTGGGTCTCATCTTTTTGGTCCAGGTTGCGATGGAGTATTTATGATTTGTATTGAAACATAGATCCACTTTGTATGTCGCATGGCTATGTCCTAATCTGAGTCTTCTAAACACATATATCCACAGTGTATTCCTGGTGGCTATGTAGCATTTTGATGACATGGATCCATGGTGTATGATTGGTGGCCATGGCCTAAATTTGTGATTTCATTCACTTGTAGTCTGAGCATGGGAATGCCTACCTCATAAATGGTATTATATTCTGCAGATGCTTAGTTGTTTACAGGTTTTCGATTAGGTGCGATCCTTGTTTCTGACACACACACACATTTTACAAAGTATTTCAGCTATCACAAGTTCCAGCCTCATACTTTGGGGGGCATTCTGTTACACATTATTTTGGTCATTCTGGTGATGTCTCTACAGTGATGTGTTCTGGATCTCATAAAGACTTTTTACTTGAGAAAAGTGACTGTTGTCTTCCTCTACAAAACATATTTTTATAGTGAGTTCAGAGGCTGCATATGTTGCAGGGTGCGAAAACTCTGATTCTCGCAGGCTGCACTATACCTAGATTGCGAGGGGTTCGCAGTTTGCTTTATAGACAGGGTGCAAACCTGTTTCAAATATAAAAAAGGAAGAAGAGGTTATGAAATTTATAGAAGAGGATGTTCTAGAAAATGAGTTGGCATTCGCATGGTTGGCATCCTACTGACTTCTCAGATTTAGTGGGATCATCCTCATCCCTTTAAAAAATCTATCCTTCTCCTATATATTGAAAGGTTTCTCATGGAAGAGGTTAAGAAATATTGAAAAAAGAATTGATGAAAGAATAGGTTCAAAATTATGTGAGGAATCCTTTTTTAATTGATGCTTGAGGCCTCTATTTGTCCATCAAGCCATAGTGGATCTTCTTCATGCAAGTTTGAAGCAAGTGTGTGTGTTGGAGCAAAGGACCACCGAAAGGGAAATTGCGACATCAAGGCAACCTGTTTGTATCTTCTACTTTCATTTAATATAATACAGTGGCATGTCCCTTTCCCATAAAATGACTCTTATTTTATTACATGACTCCTTGATCACATGTTTAAGTCTTCATTGAATGTATTATTGTTGCTTTCACTTTGGTTGATTTGTGTCATTGCAGATCTGACATTACAAGGCCGACGAAGTGAAGCAGGGACAACAAAGACATAAGGAAGCGATATCTAAAGGTATGTCATTTATTCCTTCTTTGATGACAAATTCAATGATAGTTACTTAGGGAAAGCATCATGTCCTGTCATGTTTTGTTCTAGATCCAGGTGGATCTAGGGAGATCTGTTAATGTCTGCATATACCGATTTATCCAATAACACCAGCCACAAGTAATTTAATAAGAATCCGCAAGGACTACTAAATTCTTCAACTTGGATGAAACACCTTCACCCAATACGAAACCAGCAAGCCCCACACCCATGGTGGAGGAAACCCAACAAACAACAACAGTGGGTATGGAAATTGATATGCCGGAAGTGGGACAAAACCAACAAGCCAAGGATAGAGGCAATCCTTCACACCTTGAAAACCATGAAGAGGCCCCGAGAGTTAATGGGAATGTCCCAAACCAGACAAAAGTGACCGTGCCAGGAAGGTCACACACAACAACGTCAGAGCAGAAACAAGAGGGCATAGTAGAAGATGTCACCGACCGACCAGAGGCATATATAGAAGATAGAACAATGGTTGTTGGAACTTCGCTTCAGCCACCACATCGGAAGGGAAAGAAACCAGTAGTAAGATCATCGTGCAGACAAGATGCAACAACCATAGTCTTACTGTGCATTCCGGAAGGGGTGTGTATCATAGCTAACCTATTAGGATGCGTGGAAAAACTATGGTACTTGGACCATGATGTGGCCGACATTGACAAGTTTCCTTAATTTTCAAAGCAAGTTTACTTGGACAACGTGGGTACATGACCCTTCGACGATCCAATTTTCCAATCGAAACAATGGGCAACCGGACTGGCTAACACCGGGATTCTAAACCTGTTGGATATCTCACACTTTGGAAGGGGTCATGATATAAACAACTACATCAAGAAGCTGATGATAGTCACCCACGGAGGGTACCTATGGGTAGAAGAGCCTGTCTCGATAGACGTATAGCTCATTGCATTTATTACAGGGCTGCCATCTCGGGGGGAGAGCCCCATGTAGTTCCTCGATGACAAGACAAAGGAGAAGGCACTGGTAGAGGATATGAAGAAGACGTATAGCACAAAAAGAAGGTCGTGCAGAATCATCATTAAGCACATAAGTGATGTAGAAACAAGGCTGGCCACCAAACTCATGGCGTGCAAGTTGCTTAGAAAATTCCAAAAGGAGGAAGTCACTGCCGGGGTCGTCACGGCTGCAGCACAGTGCGTGGAGGGAACTATGCTTAGCTGGGCCCCATACTTATTAAACCTATTCCTTGAGGGCTGCAAAGATGCAAAGGACCTGGGGACAAAGTTTCACTACTCTTGGCTACTCATCTTGATCGCCTTGGTTGGATGGAGGGAGCCCAAGTATACATACTTTTGCGAATGAAACAATCGATGCCATGCAACACGATACATATCATTGGGGAGCACTTCAGACTCCAAAACCTGAAGTGAAAATGCAGGGATGTTCGCGGGGTATTACAATGACCTGCAAAAAATCATTTCCAACACCTGGCAGATTATTCCAGAAGTGGTCACGCAATATTGAGACATCGCCAACTTCAAAGCAACCATGCATACAATATGGATCCAAGAATGAAGGGATCCCGAGAAGGAATGGATACAACTGCAATACTGCGTCAAGGAAGAGGACGTAGAGATGGCCATCAAGGATTGGCAAGATGACTAGAGAGTTCCAGATTTGATTCAAGAGATGCCCATAGACAAGGAGGCTGATGCAGGGCAAGAACAAACACTTTCCGGATATAAAATTGCGCCCAAGAAGACAAATCCAAGTCAGAAGTCAACACAACAAAAGAAATGGGGTGCGCCAAAGAAAGGTACCGAGGCAGGGAAAACAGACACCACCCAGGCACCAAAATAACATGAAAAAGGGGATGAGACAAAACAAGGAACCACATCAAGTGCTACCCAACAGGAACAAGGCCAGGCCAAGAGGCCGATTATACACACTAGGGGTGCATGCAAGAAGGCCAAGGTGTACAAGACGCCGCCGGAATATACAATCACTGAGGACGATGTAGACCTCATGGTTGAAAGAGTCCACGACTGGGAAGTTGAGGAGTTTGAAGACGACCAACACCAAAGGGATAGAATTCAGGATGAGCTAGCCAACATGAGGTAGCTCGTAGAACATATCAGAGAAGTGCAAAGGGCGGGCAAAGGAACATAGTCATTCCTCACAGCATTAGAAGCAAGAGCCAAGGCTATGCCAAGTGAACATGATATGATCTAAACAATAGCACAGGTGAGATCGACTTTCCACGTTACACCCAGCATGCTACACATGGATGAGATTGTAGGCCAGACACCCTTGAAATATCTAGCATAGATACATTTGGTAATGGGGCGGATACCAACCAAGGCACTATATAAACTGCAAGTTAGTGTCGTGTAGGAGGTACAATCGCGCGCATGCACAAACGCAATAGAATTGCAACACACAAAGGAAAAAAAAGAGGGGTTGGAGTTGGTGCTCGAGCAAGTAAAGATCGATACCAAAGATGAGAAGGATCGTGCAGATAGGCTCGATTTGGGAACAAATCACCCCTACCACTCCCCCAGAGGTGAAGGAGAAAAGGAAGGAGGAAGCAACACGACAGATGGAGGAAATGGAACGACAAGTCAACGCAGATGTCGACTTGTTTGATAGAGCAACACGACTATGGACAAAGCTGGAGGAGGATCAACAAGTCTAGCAGTGGGACCAGGAAGAGGAAATGATAAGTGTAGCTATCCAGGACCTCAAGCAGAGGTAGAAAACGATGAATATCACTGAGCACCTCAAAGGAGTACAGGACATGAAGAAGCTGCAAGAAGAGCTCATAGCTGTGCATAAACATAAGAAGGATAAAAAAACTCAAATGGAACCTCTCCAAGAGCTATTATCGGAGGTCATTGTCCAGGCAGAAGAGGCAAAGAAGAACATGGCGCAAACTTAGGTAGAGTGTGCAAAAATGATCAGCGAGGAGATTACAGTGCAAGTGTAGGACACGCTCAAAGAAATGACCATGCAGGCTCAAACACAAGCAAGGGAACTCACATATAGGTTCCATAATATTGTAGGAGATATTGAAGAAGCGTACAAATCTTAGGTGTCTCGGGACGAGCCACATGTCAGTGTTGGGGGCCTGTTGGATGCAGACCCAGTCATGGGAAAAGGATATTTTTGGGAAGAGAAGCATGAAAGGAAGAAAGGAACATTGGAAGGAAAAGTAGCATGTGCGAGGGAAGCATGCGAGGTGCACATGCAAGGAATACCTAACAACGCTAGTTTTAGGGTTTTTGGAATGTATTGTAATGACTAATGAGCCAAGAATATAAATAATTAGTACTTAGAAGATAGAGGGAGAGGATAGATGCAGAGAGACGGAAAGAGAGAAGGACAGAGGGAGAGTCCGGAAGTGTAAGAGTGGTACGAACTATACTATTCTGTAAGCTGGTGAGCTAGAGCGACTTGATCCCGAGGGTTAGATCGTAGGCTAAGGAGCCTGGTGAGATCTAGTCAGCCTCGCAGGGATCGGGGAGCCTATTGAGAGTGTAAGATCCAAGATTGTAAACACGCGTGGTGTGACATATTACTGAACCATAATAAAGAACCTGAGAGATAGATCTTTGTGGACGTAGCCTAGGAGGGGGTGAACCACAATAACAGTTGTGTTATGTGATTGAATGTATGCGTCTCTATTGTTGCTAAGTGTTGAATGTTCGATGAATGAATGAAGTAACTAGCTAGATCTGATATTTCACATGCATGAATAGAATGACTGCTCTAATCAGATGTTAGACTGAATAAAAAAATATTACAAGGTACAACCACATATCTCCACTCATTCCCAGGCTCTAAACACTTGAGTATTGCGGTCACCCATAGAGCTATCTCGGGTGAGACTGTGCAATACACCCTGTGTGCTGTGTTGCCTTCTCATTTACCAAGGGCCGATAGTTTTAGAGGGATTTTGTTGGGAGCTTGTTAAATCTGAACCTGGGTCAACCTATGATAGTAAGGTAGGATCAGAGTAGATAAATCATTAAGTAGAATATTAACTCCAACATCAAGTCCTTCTCACCCTTCCTATATGGTGTCACCTTTATTGTCCCCAATACACTTTCAATATTCCTCATAATTTTGTCATTCAATGACATTTAATTAAGTTATCTGGTCAACAAAATTTTGGTCATTTTCCTTGCCATCCTTCATGCTATTCTTTATTCAAGGGAAATCATGTGTCAACCCCCTATCTTGTACTCATAACATCAAGTCTAGTCCTAGTGCGTACAACTATGTATGTTCTTCATATCTCAATGTGGGTTAATCAGAAATTGTTGTTTCCTTTTCATC
>JZKD02S2037753.1:15727-26177 GCA_000966675.3 Picea glauca | reverse complement strand
CCAAGCTTCAGTAGTGGAAATAGAAGGTATGATTTCCAACCATCTAGTGTCTATTTTAATTGACCCTGGTTCAAATTTGAGTTATATAACCCCTAAAGTTGTTGATAAGTGTAAAATACAGCCACAAAAACATACCAAGCCATGGTTGGTACAATTAGCCACTAGCACCAAAAGAAGGGTAGCAGAGGTTATACCAGCCTGCCAATTGATGTTGGGAAAATTCCCCACCCAAACAACCCTTAACTTATTACCCCTGGGATCGTATGATCCGTTGATTGGTATGGACTGGCTAGATGCCCATAAAGCCATATTGGACTGTTACCATAAAACCCTAGAATGTGTAAGTAAATAAGGGAAAAAGATAACCCTTCAAGGGATCTGAAAACCTGTCTCGGTGAGACAAATATCAGCTCTGCAAATGAGAAAGTATTGCCAAAAGGGATGTCCCCTATATGCAATACAGGTGTTGAAAACAATCGAAGGTGACAAACCAAGCCCTGATGATCACCCTATCCTAAGAGAATATAGAGATGTGTTTCTGGAAGGGGTACCGGGTTTACCTCTGAGAAGGGACATTGACTTCTCGATAGAACTTGCACCAGGAGCGGTGCCGGTGTCTAGGACACCCTACCGGATGATCACACCCGAGTTAGTTGAACTCAAGTTGCAATTAGAAGAAATGATGGATAAGGGCTATATTTGGCCCAGTGTGTCTCCATGGGGAGCATCGGTCCTATTCGTGAAAAAGATGGACGATACCCTTATACTATGTATAGATTATAGGCAACTCAATAAGGTAACCATAAAGAACAGGTACCCCTTACCCAGGATCGATGACCTGTTCGATCAATTGGGGGGTGCGTCTATTTTCTCAAAGATTGATTTGAGGTTGGGATACCATCAAGTCCAAATCAAGGGTGAAGACATCCATAAAACTGCCTTCCGAACGAGGTATGGTCACTATGAGTTCGTGGTAGTGCCATTTGGGTTGACCAATGCCCCTACCACTTTTATGTGCTTGATGAACAATGTACTAAGCAAATTCCTAGACAAATTTGTGCTTGTTTTTATTGATGATATATTAATTTACTCCAAGAATAGAAAAGATCATGAAGAGCATGTTGGACTTGTGCTGCAAGTGCTAAGAGAACATTAGCTCTATGCCAAATTCAGAAAATGTGAATTCTTCTAGAAGAAAATACATTACTTAGGCCATGTTTTGTCCGAAGAAAGAGTAGCAGTAGACCCTGACAAAATCAAGTCTATATTGGAATGGCCTACCCTAAAGGATCTTTCGGATATCAGATCCTTTATGGGATTAGCAAGATACTATATGAGATTTATAAAAGGATTCTCCAAGATTGGTTATCCAATCACTTCCCTCCAGAAGAAGGGGACAAAATTCCCGTGGACACAGAAATGTGAAGAAAGATTTCAAACCCTAAAACATCTACTGACCCATGCACCCGTGTTGAAGATCGCCAATCCCGAAGCTGAATTCCTCGTGTGCACAGATACCTATAAGGAAGGGCTCGAAGGAGTCCTTATGCAGGGAGGAAGTGTGATCTGCTATGAATCCCGAAAATTGAATGAGCATGAAGTCAACTATGTGACCCATGATCTAGAGCTGGCTACCATAGTGCATGCCTTGAAAATGTTGAGGCATTACCTCCTGGGAAGAAATTTTTTACTTATGACAGATCACTGTGGATAACGATATTTGTTTGATCAACCAAAGCTTCATGCTAGACAATCTAGGTGGATGGCCCTCCTTAGCGAGTTTGATTTTGAGATCAAACACATTAAAGGAAAGGAGAATAGGGTGGATGATGCCCTTAGCAGAAGTATGAAAACAATTCACCTGGCAGCAGTTAGCACCTGTGAGACTGATGTCAAAGAAAGAGTTAGAAATGCATAAGAAACAGATCCCTTCATCTAGACCGTGACCATGTACCTACAACAAGAACCCGCCGGAGTAAAATATGAAGGCTACTAGATGAACGAAGGAGGTCTGCTCACTTATAGAAGAAGATTTTATATTCCAGATTGTGATGACTTGAAGAGGTTCATACTGGATGAACTACATAAAAGACCCTATTCTGGTCATCCAGGATACCAGAGGATGATCACGGCCACCAGAAAACAATTCTATTGACCTGGAATGAAGAAAGACATAGCCGAGTACTTGGCCAAATGCATAGAGTGCCAATAGGTTAAAGTAGAACACCGACACTTAGTAGGGTTATTGCAACCTTTACCAATCCCAGAATGGAAATGGGAAACCGTCTCCATGGATTTCATCACTGGATTACCAACATCGACCAAACAGAACGATGCCATTATGGTAGTGGTGGATAAATTAAGCAAGTCTTCTCATTTCATCCCTGTCAAATCAACTTGCAAAGCAATCAATATCGCCCAAGTATTCATGAAGGAGATATTCAGAGTGCATGGTATGTCGAAAGAGATCGTGTTTGACAAAGACACGAAATTTACTTGTAGCTTTTGGAAATCATTGATGGTTGGTTTAGAGACCAAATTGTTGTTTAGCACCACCTATCACCCTCAAACCGATGAACAGACAGAAAGAGTGAACCAAATACTTGAAGAAATGCTAAGAATGTATGTAATGCATCAACTCAAGAAGTGGGAAGACTACCTGCCACTGGTAGAATTCGCCTACAACAACGGCTACCAAGCATCCTTAAAGATGAGTCCCTTCAAAGTCCTCTATGGTAGACCATGTAACACTCTAGTCAGCTGGAGTAATCCCATAAACAAGATTTCTTTTGGACCCGACATGTTGAAAGAAATGGAACAACAAGTGACTCAGATAAAAAAAAACCCGAAGGTTGCTTAGAATGGACAGAAAAGTTATGCCGACCAAAAGAGAACTCCAAGAGAGTTCAAAGCGGGGGATCATGTATATCTCAGAGTTAGGCCCATGAAGAGTTCTCTGAAAATGGGAGCTTGTGCCAAGTTGGTACCTTGGTATTGTGGACCCTTTGAAGTTCTATATAGAGTGGGACCTGTAGCCTATAGGCTAGCACTTCCTCCCACAGTCAAAGCACATAATGTTTTCCATGTCTCATTATTGAAGAAATATGTATATGATGCTAACCATATAATTGATTGGTCTGTGATCCATGTGGAACCGAAGGGAGAATTTCTACTAGAACCTCGATGCATACTGGATAGAAAGGAAACCCCACTTTGGAACCAAACCATTGCACATGTCAAGGTGTAGTGGAAACATTTTGGCCTAGATGAGGCTACATGGGAAATGGAGGATGCCATGAAACGGGCATATCCAATTTTGTTTACATCTATACATGCATGTCAAATTGATAGATATAACATCAAGGATGATGTTCCTTTAAGGGGGAGGGAATTATAACACCCTATTTCCACTAGTCTATAAAAATAACTATACTGGCCAAGTATTGTGGCAAACTCAGAAATGTGAATGTGTGATGTGAATGGACCTTGTGAAAAAGGTCGATGAATGTAAATAATATTATAAATATATATATTGTAGGACTACTGAGAGGGGGAAGTGCTGAAAAAGAGACCATGATGGCTGAAGAAAGGAGGTGGAAGGCATTTGGAATGGTGGCATTAACGTCCACCAAAACCAATATCGTATTTGGACTTCACTGGCCCAGAGAACCAAGAGTGGCTCATTGGCCCCAAATTAAATAACTCGCCAGGTTGGTAGGTAAATGGCTCCTCATGAGTAATGAGGGATGGGGGTGAACTACCCATCCATAGAGTCCTCATACCTGACCACTGCGAGGAAGATCGTGCCAGACGCAACCTCGCTGAAAAGAGGAAAAGGCAGGAAGAGTGTGCAATCGAGGGGGCAGATGCGAGGGAAAGAGAGAAAGGAGGACTCTGGAATAATACAGAGTGAGTGATAGAAAATAAGGAGGAGAGTAACCTTCTTTCTTGGTCACTGGAAAAAAGAGACTCAGTCTTGCAACATCGTGGTCCTAGCTCGGGGGTGGCTAGTGGTAAATCCATGGGGAGTCACAGAGCCTATGGTTGGGTGGAAACGAGCACCCCTTTCAGTAGTTGCAATCACATCTGGTGTTATTTATGGTTGGGTGGAAACGAGCACCCCAATTTGCGAAATCCCAAAATGGCAGTGCATGGATAAGTATCTATTGACGGACGAGATTTTGTTGGAAGATCTGAGGTCAGTCATGACCGTTAGATTGGAGGAAGAAATGAGGGTGTTAAATGCCTTAACCCTTTTCTTTTATCTTCGTAAGTAGCGAAGAAATCGAGACCGTATATTCCCAAGGTTCGTGAGATTACCAGAACCGTTCATTCATAAGGACACATGGTGGTCAGTAAGCATTTCAGTGTTTCGGCACTCGAGGAACCAAAGGGCAAGAACCCTGGTCATCGTGAGTCATGAAATCGTGACAACCAAAATCCTGAAATAGTTTAAAGTGTGGATAAGTATCGATTGACGGATGAGATCTTGTCAGAAGGTCTAAGGTCAGTCATGGTCGTTAGATTGGAGGAAGAAATGAGGGCATTAAATGCCTCAACCCTTTTCTTTTATCTTCACGAGTAGCGAAGAAATCGGGACCGTAGATCCCCAAGGTCCGTGGGAGTATCTGGACCGTCCTTTTATAAGGGCACGTGGTGGTTGGTAAGCGTTTCGGTGTTTCGGCACTCGAGGAATCAAAGGGAAAGAACCCTAGTCATCGCAAGTCACGAAATCTGGATAACCGAAACCCCGAAACCCTGAAATAGTTTTAAGTGTGAATAAGTTTGAGAAAGATGGGATTTGAATGTGATCATTGATCCTCCTCAAAAGATCATAACGGTTGATCATGGTTAAATTTCGTAGCCTTACATCAGAGGCACATGTGGCTATCGATCGACATTTTGGTGTTTTGACACCCAGGAAACCAAAGGGCAAGAACCCTTGTCTTCGCAAGTCTCAAAATCCCGGTACCCGAAACCCCGATGCGCTCTGTGACAAAAAGGAGGAGTCCCAAAAGGATCTAGATCATCCATCAGAGGAGACACGTGGTGAGCAGTCAGAGTTTGGGGAAAGCTCTGAAATCTCGTAGACCGTTGGATCCAAATCCTCGAGGATCGTTGATATCCTACACAAATCCCCATATCGAGATTCGGGGATTGGAGTTACAAGAGTTTTGGAGTCATTGCATCGTGAACTGTCGGTTCATGAAACTCTGAAAAGATATGAACCATTGGATCCAAGACATCTAGAGCCGTTGGATCTCATACAAGAACTCGGTATTGGGTTTCGTGGTTTGAAGAGTCAGAGCAAAATCTAATCCATCCTCGCATCAAAACGTGAAACGTTGGGAAATAACCCAACAATGACATCCAATGTTCCAACAACCACCCTTTAAGAGTTTGACTCTTCACAAATTTTCCCATGAATCGACCTACCAGGGCGTTCAACATTAAGCCCTCCACTTTTGACAAGGGCACATCGTGCCCGACCACCATCTTAACATGGTCAATTTATCTCTGATATACTTTCTTTTATGGGAAGTGAAAGACTTGACTCTCTTGCATTTCGAACTCTCGATTTTCAAAATCTCGATATGGCCAGGACCGTCGGATCAGGGGAGGCTTATAGCCATTGATCTCCCTTTGGAGGGGAACTTCGGAGATTACAGAGTTTCATGGATTTGAAAGGGACAGGAAGAGACATTGCATCGCGATTCCCCGAATCGTGAAAATATGGTAAGTGCCTTGTCAATTTAGCGCGTGGTCATGGAACAGGGTAACATGGACAAGAACCAAGCGGGGATCTTGTCACTTGCCAGCCCTTTTGAGGTTCGACAATTCGGTATTTCGGGGTTTGCAGAGTCGAAAGACTAGACTCTCTTATATCACTGAGTCGTGAAATGCGAAAAGGTGCCTAGTTGTTTGGCCTGTGGTCATAACCAATGATCACATGGATGTGGAAAAAGGGAAGAGATAGCCTGCGCTAAGCCCCGTAGGAATTTAGGGATTCTTTCCCTCGAGAAAAAGACAAAATTTTTATTATGGTGTAGTGGGTGTGTTACAAGTGAAATCTTTTCCATTCTCACCCTTATCTCAGCGAGTTCTTTGTCTATCTCCTCTTTACTCATCTGTTGGTGGTCTCCTCTTCCACCATGCTCATTGCCTTCAGTAGACATTTTCTTCCTCAAGAACGTGACTATTCCTTCTGGCTCAACCCACCTGGTTGTCTACCATTTGTTGCACACCTTGCAACAATCATCACAGAGCTTCAACACTCTGTCTTCCTTTTCCTCTGGCTCCCTCTGCCTGCAATATACAGACAAAATCAAGCTATGATACCACTATGGTGGTGTGTATCAGAGTATTATTTTCATTTCCTTCTATGCCTCCCTCTGCCTACAGTATACAGACATATAGTGGCTCTGATACCACTCTTGATGCAGTCCCCGACCCTCAGGACGAGATCTGCATAGGATAGTTCAAAATTTCCTTGAGCCAAAGCAGCTCTCTCAGATCCCTATTGGAACCTTACTTGAATTCGATCCACAAGTCCTTCGGAAACCCACCTGTGCACACAAGCACTAGGCGTGAGCTTCACTTCCTCCAGCAGCCATAACTGGCCTTTAATGCAAGCGTCCTTCGTGACTTGCGATCTCCCAGGTTCATGAGTCAAAGACCCTTGACTCTTCTTTTGCAAACCTCCGATACCTGAGATGACGAAATGGGTATGGCTCCCTCCTTGTTAGTGCCTCTTCAAGTGACCACTGGCTAGGGATAACTATAGGCACCCCTTGCAACTCGCAACTTTGCAAGTTGGAGTGTCGAGTCCTCCTGCTCCTCTTTTGTGAATTTGCAACTCACGATAATTCAATTATGGATTGACCCCTTCCAACAACATGTGGTGACCACCTGTCACCACTTCCACCTTTCTCCGGGTGATTTTCTATCACGCCGCCTGTCAACCACATGGTCCCCACTTACAGATTTTCCATGTGTTTGCACGAGCTCTCAGTGCTTGACACTTCACGACTTCTACAGTCGAAAAGAAATTACCACAACTCTCGAACCCATGATACGCGATACCCCATGAAGGTTCTGATCCAATGACTCTCTAATGGCTTGGATCTGATGGTTTGGATCTCCTCCTCTTCTCCTCGCAACTCGGGACTTCGCAAAACCAATGGATTTGGTCCAGCCCTCCAAACTTACGAATCCCCAAATTCATGATATGATCCAACGCTTACGCAAAACACAATCAATGGTTCACATTGATCCTAGATCCTAAGGTGTTGGGTTCATCCACCTCTAACCACCTTGTATCTCCCTTTGATCCTACAGTCCTCGCGACTTCATGAATTCTCCACAAAGAATTTCGACCATCCGCCTCTGCTTCTCAAGGACTTTTGGCCAATAATTTCGCACCTCCTTCTGTAGTTATGAGGTTTAAACCTCGCGCACCTTTTCTGGATCCGACAGCTCACGGAAAATTGGCACTTCTCCCCAAAGTGTCTCCACCATCCCTCTCAGCTACTCTCTTGTGTGACTTCCATAGATTAAACTCTATTTTCCTTCCTCCGGATCTGATGGATTTCAGTCCTCAGTGCTCGATTTGATGGCCCAGATCTATTTCTCTTCCTTGTGTGCTTCCCTGCGTGCGTTTGGATGTTGAATCCAAAGGTCTAGATCTCGCCTCTCCAACTAATATAACAGTGGCTATAACTCCCCCTTTGAGCATGTTCTTCTTCCTTACCCTTGGAAGATTTTCAAAGTTTCAAAGGCCTTAACCTTTGCTTCCTACTGCGAAGCCTGAAATCTTGGCTCCCACCTTTATTCTAAGAAGCGTTACTCCTCCTGAGTTTCTCAAACTCCAAACTCTCCAAAGGGGTTTTCTTGACCTTTGCACTCTGTGTAGGGTCCTTGAACGCAATTGTTCTATCTCTTCCGAGCTTTATTTACCCGAGCCTCTAGGGGACTTGCCCTTCTGTATCCTCAAAGGGAAGTCTGGTGTCCTCCTGACGAACTTCTGCTCAAGCCCTCCTTCCTGAGCTTCACAGAGTATTTAGTAACTCTGTAAGTGTCTCTCCTTGTCACTTCTCTTATCTCTGTACTCGAAAGGGAGTTCTTCTTGGTGCACTCCTTGCACTCACTCGATGCCCTCCTGGCAGAGCTTCCACAAAACCCTCAGTGATTATGTTATCTCTATGTCTTCCTCTACATAGTCTTACCTCCAAGGTGTTTAGAAACCTTGAGGATTCCTCTTTGAGTTAATGACTTCAACTGGTGCACCCTCCTGGCACGTCTTTGTCTGAAATTTCACAGAATTCAAAAGTGCACTCCTTGCACTAGCTTTCAGAGACTGTAGTACTCTGTCATGCACTCTTGCATGAAGCCACAAAGAAACCAAACTTGAAATCAAAGAACTCAATAGACAATGACTTATGTCTGTAACCTACAAATGCAAACTAACCCACATCTACAACATATCATCAACACATAAAGACATTCATTAACAAACATAGAATAACATGCAAGAAAAACTACTCTTGTTTGTATTAATATGAAATTCCTCTTTACAATGTGATCTCGGACTACAACAAAGTCTCACCTTCCTCTACTCTCCCTATATCTTCTCTATATCTTCTCTATCTCACTAATCCTTCAGATACAAAGGATATTTTTACAAAAGGGGGTGCCTCGAGATCTTCCCTCCATCCTCACCAACTCTCATTAATTACAATGAATTACATTGAATGGGCCATCTAATCCGAATTGGATCTAGATCCCCATCAACTTGTCAATCATTAAGGTGACACTAACTACAACATGATCGAAGGCATGGCTTTGGCTCTACCGGCCTTACAAACATTTAATACATTAATTTCAAATTTCAAATTTGAAAGTGAGAGGGTTGTGCCTCTCCTCTTCTATTGAATGCGCGCTTAATGTGCTGGCTAGGTGGCACGTAGCTGGATTAGAGTGATGCTCCTTCATCAGATGCACGTGTTCTTGTAGTGCGTGTGTTCTCCTAGAGTGTGTGCGCACTCATATATCACATGTGCATTCATGGATCATGTGCATGCTTATTTGAATTCGATTTTTTTTAGGAAGGATTGATAAGGTGTATGTTGACTTGGTTGGCTCAGACTTAGGTTCGATATGACAAACCTAGTGGTTCGGTCTGCAAATTCATAAAAACCTCCATTTTTGTGAATACCCCTCTATATATCTGTCTTTGACATTATGTTTCTATAGGATACACAATTTAGTTGTTGACAAAATTATAGACATAGATCGAGTCATCTATGCATATTTCAAATATATAATTTTTTTTAAAATTATTATCGTTTACTATTTTTAATCTATTTTTGTCTTCACATGTTTCAAAAACCCATAATACATACCTTTTTTTATTTCTGCTATAACTGTTTCTCGGCTTAACCATTATTCAAATGAGTTATATGCGACAAAAGATGAGACCGATACCTATGATATAAAAAAAATGTTTTTATCATTTTAAGACCCTTTTATCCTGCACGAACAAAAGGCATGGTGATTTCAGGCATATGTTGATTTTGATAATTTTAAAACAATATAAAATTAATATTAAAAATTTCCAAAAAATACACAGCATAAGAAAAATGGGTTCTCTACAAGTATACAAGTTTTTGGAATGACATTCCATAATTAAGACACTCAACACCTGCACAAACAAAAACATATACCTTATATTTTGTTGGAAAAATAAGATACCACTTTTAGAAAAAATAAAATTTGACCAAGTTATTCACAATGTCTATGAATAAAATTTGTATATTCATAAAACTAGTTCAACTAATATGTAATGAACAAATCAACAATCATACACATACATAGTACACCAGTGTTTTGACGTGGAAACCCAAAGTGGGAGAAAACCACATAATTATTTTTCTTATATGTCTTGAAGAATTACATTCATTGGAAGCACCACATTCCTTTATTTTCCAGTTGCAATTGGAAGGAGGCTCCAACCCCCTAGTTTCTCAGGCTACAACCTAAGGGAAGCTACAACCCCCTATGTTCTCCGGCTACAACTGGAAGGTGGCTACAACCACCTGCCCTTGCCCTATCCAACCTCCTTGACATATAAGTAGAATGATGGAACGAGTGTCACACTATCACTTTGATATATACTGCTATAAACTTGTACCAATAAACCTTCACCAAACAACCAGTATGAATAACCTAAACCATGTACCATCAACCATCAAAATCAAGGTTCAAAAGTGATACTTGGCCAACATGCCACCCAAAAAGGGAAATTCTACACCAAATAAGGCTCTAGACAATCCTACATGGACTCTTGATGAAGGTGAATAAATGCATAGGGACATAAATGATTTACAAAAGAAGATAGTAACAAAAGATGAACTACAAGAGATGATGGAGGGTTTAAAAGGGGAGATCATGG
>JZKD02S2037742.1:38181-48304 GCA_000966675.3 Picea glauca | reverse complement strand
AAGAGTGTTATGTTGCTATGAATGAAGGAAATATGACGATGATTATTCATTTAGAAATTTCATGTGAATGATTATGAATAATTATAAGTTTAAATGATTTTAAATAAATGTTCATGTGTAAATTATAGAAATGTACCAACTGTCGACATGCACACACACTATGTTGGTGCATATGTGTGAGTGCATGAACGAATTATGTGAATGAAATATTATATAATGGGTGCACATGTATGAATGTGTGGTTAGAATGCATCCCTATATTTTTTATGGATAATTTGATAAATCAATGAAATGATAAAGATGATGCTAACTTAGGTTTGAGATCATTTCAGGTGATGATGGATATGAAACAAGGAGGAACTATGTAAAGAATTGGTCAGGAGAACAAAGCCATAAAATTAATGGTTGTTGGAAAGTAGGAAGTGGGTTGCAAACCCTATGTGTATAATAATCCTAGATTACATTTCGAAAATATGCATGTGTGGAAGACATGCATATGCTAAATTCTTTATAATTTTGTTTCTATTTGGTGAATGTGAAAAATACACTTGTTTATAATTGATTCATAAGATAAATTTGATATGTTAGATTGTTGTTGCATTCAAATTGGGAGTATTCTCTAAATCAAGAAACATCAAGATGAACTTGAATGAGATTTCTCAAGGTAAAATGGGGTAGGAAGGTCCCAAAAGGGACAGTTGTAGAAGCAAAGAAGGAGAAAATGGAGAAGCCGTTTCTCACTCTAAAACTATGATTGTTTAACAAAGTTATATGTTTCCAAGGAAACAAGTACAACTAGTGGAGGAAAAGATAAATCAATGAGGGTGTTTGGGTGAATTATTTGTGGATAATGTCATGTTAGGAAAATGGTATAGAGGTCTTGGAAATAGTTCAACTAAGATGAAAAATCCATACTATGTAAAGGAATCAGGGGAAAATATGTTGATTTATCTCGTGTTGCTTAATTATAATGCTTGAATGAGAAGGGATATATGTAAATATTCCGGACATAAAAGTGCTAATCACAGTGTAAAATTAGAATAGAGTGAAATGCTTTTCTTTTATAGTGCACTAATAAACATTGAGGACAATGTGATGGAGTGCATATAGATATTCTAGGACATATATGGTAATGATTGTTGATTAAAATGATTTGGTACATCAATTTTGATTTGACATAACAACTTATATAAATTCAATTATAATTTTTGTGTGTAGGAAAGATTGGAGTTGTTTAGGGGACAACTGCTAATGGTGGACAACCTCAGGCAAAGGATAAAAACAAGAAGGATGAAATTAAAAGATTGATAAAGGGACATTAAGAGTACCCCAAAATCATCTAACGTAAGGAAATATCAGGAAGTTTGTTGTTAGCTAGGCAGGTACAAGAATAATCCTACCTTTGTAGCATGTAACTTAGGAGGAATTGGGTAAGAACTTCCTTCAAGAATTTGTCATATTGTATTGATATGCATAGGATGTTGCTTTGACTACATGTATGTCATTAATACCTAGACAGGGTATGACATAGGAAGGAACCTCTGGTAGATAAATAAAATAGATGTAAATATCCATAATAAATGTATAAGTAGTTATGCCATGTTGAATTGGCTAATCAGGAATGAGTAAATGACTATGCTCATAAGTAGAACATGTGCTAAATGCATTGAGGGAATGTATTCTTGTATGAAAGGGCATGTATAGGACTATCGATTGTATAAGGGAGACATTCATGTATCCCAAAATATTTGTGGAAGTGGTAGGGAGAGTAAATGAAGTAGCCATGAGTACTAATACCTTGGCTATCAGTAAATAATGAATGTGTAATTGCATGTATCTGAAATTTTTAATTTCATGTGTGTTGATTTGAGGTCATGATTAGCTTAGGGAAAGAAACACATTATTGTTGTAACTATGAATGTTGATAAGTCTAATCATGGGGTCATAGGTTTGTTGAGCTCCAACTCACCATAGTGGAGAGCTTGACATAGAAATGTGGTAATCTAAAAATCAATGCAAGGAGCCGTTGTGTGCAAATGAGGCCATGAACATTGGTAAATTTATTTAATTGCATGAGAAGTTTGATTGCATTATGAAAGTCTTAGAATGTTGAAATAAATGCATGTATGAAGAATGATGTTATCATCCTATATCATATGACTAGTGAATAGAAGTGAATTGATTCTTAAAATGTACAATTTTAAACTCAATTGGGGGCCATTGCAAATGTGTTGTGCATAGAATACTAACATATCTATTTGGATGAATGAACACTGAAAATTGCAAGAAGAATGGTTCTAGATATGGAAACAATGTATGTACATAAGGGAAGTTGATGTCTACTATGGGGAAAGGAAAGTCAAAATGTTATGATAGGGAATCTCATGCCTGTGGAAAAATCAAAGTTCATATATGGAACAAATCTTGAAATTGATAAATGAAATTTGAAAGATGTTGCAAGATACCAGATATAAAAATATGCAGAACATAAATAAAATGATAGAAATGGAAGAATAACAGTAATATATCCAACATAATCTCCAAAATAACATAGAAATGATATAAGAACAACAATAGAAATGGCACTTTGATTCAGAAGCAATGTTCACAGGCCTCTTCGAGGGGGCAACCTCCAATCGAGCAGCACTTTGTTACAATAATCTCCAAGCTAGGGTTTTCATACCCTCGACCCTTGTTTATACTAAATATTTCTATCAAGAGAAGCATCTAGAGGAAGATCCTTCTAGAAGAGGAAGCTTCTATTAGGTCTTCTTACATCCGCCTTATTCTATTTTATTGAAACGCCTTATTAATATTGACCTTTATTACATCTGAATATATTGATATACCTATGTGTGGGTTAGGACCCTAACATGTATGCCCCCTTAAAAACAGCCTTGTCCTCAAGGCTTGAGATGTGGAAACTGTTGAAGAATGGTAGCTGGCTCCCAAGTGGCATCTATTGAAGTCGTATCTTTCCACTAGACTAGCACTTCCTTGATGGTTCTCTGACACAGGTGACGCTCACACTGGTCCAAAAATGCTTCTGGTTGTAGCCAAATGGATCCTTCTTCATCTAACTCGGGAAGGTTGGTTTGAATTTGGCACCTGGTTCCAATCACCTTCTTTAAGCATGAAACATGAAAAACTGGATGTAGCTTCGACTGACTGGGCAGAGCTAACTGATATGTGACTTGTCCCACATGCTTGAGAACTGTATAAGGACCATAAAATTTGGGCACTAGCTTCTGACAATGCTCGGCCTTGAGGGAAGCTTGCTTGTATGGTTGCAGTCACAGAAACACCTAATCCCCTTCTGCAAATTGACGTTCAAAGCAACCTTGATCTGCTTGTTGCTTCATGCAATTTTGTGCCATGGCCAAGTTCTCTTTAAGGGTACGAAGAATATCCTCTCGAACTGTAAGTGTTTGGTCAACCACCTGGACCTTCGAGGTACCCAGTAAGTATGAGAGAACTGAAGGTGGATTCTATCCATATACCGCTTCAAAAGGAGTCATGTGAGTAGTTGTATGGTAGGAAGTGTTGTACCACCATTCAGCTAGGGGTAGTCATTGAGCCCACTGATGTTGTTTTTCAGAGGAAAAACACCTCAGATATGTTTCCAAACACTTTTTGACAACTTCCTTTTGACCATCAGTCTGGGGATGATAATTTGTGCTGAGATGCAATTGGGTGCCCTGTAGCTTAAACAGTTCTTGCCAAAAATTTCTTGTGAAAGTTGGGTCATGATCAGAAACAATAGAGTGCGGCATGCCATGAAGCTTGAAGACCTAGTCCATGAAAAGTTGAGCCACCGTGGATGTAGTAAATGGGTGTTGAAGAGCGCAGAAATGAGAATACTTGGAAAGGTGATCCACAACCACCATTATGACTAATTTATTCCCTGATTTGGGTAAGTCGGTAATAAAGTCCATACAGATATACTTCCAAATAGTAGGTGGAATCGGAAGGGGTTGTAGTGTGCCCGGAAATTTGACTGTTTCTCCCTTGTTGCATTGACACACCTCACATTCAATGACAAAATTACGGATGTCCTGTTTCATACCATCCCAGAAAAAAGAATGTTTGACCCTGTCATATGTTTTGGTGAACCCTGAGTGCCCCTCTGTGGGTGTAGTATGAAGCTCGGAAAGTATCGTGGATTTAAGCTTTGATTGTTTACTTAAATACAAATGGCCTTTGTATTGAAGCTCATCCTAGAGCCAAGAGTACCCTGGGGGAGCCAGAGCCTTGGTTTGCAATTGCTGGATCAAATGCGAACTTTTGGGATCTTGAAGCCATTCCTGGTGCACAGCTTAGAGCCAATCAGTAACAATGAAGGAAAGAGAAAAAAGGGATCCTTCTTCTTCATATTTTTGGGACAATGCATCCGCCACTACATTGTCTTTGCCCTTCTTGTAAATGATCTCATAATCATAACCAAAGAGCTTAGTCACACATTTTTGTTTCTCCTGGAAGGAAATGCGTTGTTCCAGAAAGTACTTGAGGCTTTGATGGTCGGTCTTAATTTGGAAGCATTGCCCCAAAAGATAAGGGCACCACAGATCAACGACATGTAGAATAGCCAACATTTCCTTTTAATAAATGGGTTTTCCCAGATTCCTTTCAGACATTTGCTTGTTGGTGAAGGCCAAAGGTCAACCCTCTTGCATAAGGAAAACGTTGATTCCTTTCCCTGAGGCATCACATTCCAACACAAAGGTCTTTGTGAAATCAAGAAGGGCCAGAACCGGAGTGGTGCACATGGTCGTCTTCAAGGTTTGAAAAGCTTGAGCGACGACTGGAGTCCAAGTGAAAGATTTCTTTTTGAGGAGAGCAGTGAGAGGTGCTGCAATATTTTGTAGTTCTTAACAAACTTGCGATAATACCCTATTAAGCCCAGAAATCCACACAATCTTTTGAGAGTCTTTGGGTGTGGCTAGTCTTGCATAGCTTCAATCTTTTTTGGATCCACCTTGATGCCATCCTTGCCAACCAGATGACCCAAGTATTCTACTTCTGAGGCACCAAAAGTACATTTAGACTATTTCAGGAAAATTTGGTGCTGGGAGAGGAGATGGAGAACTTGATCCACAAGAATAAGATGGTCTATTTAGGTTTTTCTATAGATGAGGATATCATCAAATAAAACTAAGACAAAATGATGGAGAAAGGGATGGAAGACATGATTCATGAGGCTTTGGAAGGTGGAGGGGTCATTACACAAGCCAAAGGGCATGACCAAAAACTCATAGTGGCCCTCATGAGTGAAAAAGGCCATCTTGGGAATGTCTGCCTCTTTCATATGTATTTGGTGATAGCCCGAGCGAAGATCAAGTTTAGTAAATAATTGGGCACCACTAAATTCATCCAGGAGGTCATCAATGACAGGAATGGGAAATTTGTCTTTAATGGTCATTTTGTTGAGGACACGGAAGTCAGGACACATTCTCCAAGAACCTTCTTTCTTTAGGACCATGACTACAGGAGAAGAGTAAGGGCTCGTACTAGGGTGGATAACTCCTGCATTAAGGAGTTCCTGGACCATTTTATCAATTTCATTTTTTTGTGAAAAGGGGTGGCGATATGGATGGATATTGGGAGGAAGGCTTTCGGGTACAAGGGGAATGGAATGACCATGAACACTGCGGGAAGGAGGGAGTCCTTGGGGAGTGGAAAATACCATTTGATGTTTAGAAAGGAGAGCTTGGAGGTCATGCGGCACCGGGGGTGTCTCGGTTGCTTGTATGACATGGAGTTGGGAAATGACACCAGAATGACCTTTTTTTAGTAGATTTTCCATGCGATGGGAACTAATGACCTCAAGTGAACCAGCAGTGATGCCTTGGAATTTATATTGGTGGCCATCTTGGTCGAATTTCATGGTTAATGCCTTAAAATCCATGAGAATGGGACCCAAAGTTCTTAGCCAGTCTGCCCCCAACACAATGTCATAACCACCCATGTCTATAGAAAACATATGGGATTTTAGGTGGTAGTCACCGATTTGTAGACACACATTTTCACAATGCCCTCCACATTTCATGGAACCACCATTGGAAATCATGATTTGGAAATTGTTGACAGCATGGATGTAGCAATGAGTCTCTTGGGCAATGCAACGATGAATAAAAGTATGGGTGCTTCCACTATCAACCAGAATGATGACCTTCCGATGCTTGATGTAACCGATTAACTTGAGGGTTTGGGGAGCTGAAAATCTAGTGAGAGCATTGAGGGAAATGATGGGTTCTACTTCGGGAGGGTATGAGGGAGGGGTTATGTCAGTGATTTCAGGTGACTCAGACACAAGGGGAGTTTCAACATCCTCTTCTGAAATATCCTCAGAGATGGCCATAAAAAGATTTTGTTCCTTACACTTGTGGCCTGGGAAGTATTTGTCATCACAATTATAACAAAGGCCTTTGAGTTGGCGTTCATCCATTTCATCCCTGGTCAATTTTTGGATCTTTAATGGAGCGGAGGGAATAGTGGGAGTGACGGGTTTAGGGCAAGGGATAAAGGAGGGTTTTCGGTTTTGAGATGATACCACCTGTTGTGCTTCTTTATCTCTTTTAGTAGCCTCCACCCAAGTCGAGGGTTGAGCCATGAGGACATGGGCCCGAATCTCCTCCTTGAGGCCACGGATAAAACACTCTCGAAAGAAAGCATTAGTCATGCCCTCTGTTCGAAAAGCTAGGTGCTCAAAGGCAGCTATGAAGTCTTCGACTGTTCTGGATTGTTTCAACTTTGTCAAACAACCGAAATGGTTGGTGTCCGTGGAAAAGCGTTCATAAAGCTCAGTCACAAATTGGGTCCAAGCAATATACCCTTGACGGGAAGTTTTTCTCCATTGCCACCATTGCCAACGTTCTTGATCTAGATGGAGAACACAATACTGAAGTTTGGCCAAGTCATCTGTGATGCTGTATAAAGAGAAATAATGTTCCATTTGGGTTACCCAACCAGTGGGGTCTGAGCCATCAAATTTGGTCACATCCACCCATGGAAGGCGTATGTCACGTTGAAAGTGATGGTTCTGAAGCATATGGGAATGGGAGGAATGTTCACCTTCGGTCTTTGGAGGTGCTTCAGAGAAATGGTCATCTGTAGGGATCTTCAGTTTGGTGCAGAGGGATGCAAAGACAAATTCAAGCTGGGTGGTCAGTTCTTGTTTGACTTCCTCCATTGAGGACTGTATGGTTGTATTTATGGTTACATTGATGGATGAATCGATGGAGGCAACAATAGCATTGAGTTCTTTCACTTCCTTTTGGGTTTCTAGGAAACCAGATTGCAAGGTGTTGAAGCGAGTTTCTAGATCTTAGATATGGGTATGGGCCATGAGGATGGGTGAACTGAAAAGGGCGGGTGGGGTCAAAAATTTTGTCAAAAAATGATATGGATAAATGTGATAAGGGTAGTGAGATGAATCCAATGGAATAGGTCTCAAATAATGGTGAAAAAAATTCCAGACTTGTTTTTTTTACACCTGCAGAGTTATACTCCAATCTGAAGAATACTGTAGTGATAAAATCCCCAAATTCTTAACCAGAAAGAAATGTGTATTTACTTGGCAACCCAAACACAGTTGCATGACAATAGATCTGGTCTGTTTTAATTTTTTTATGTTTATGTCCCCCAAGGGTTAGGTATTCAAGGGTTCTATAGACAAGGGTTTGCCATGTGCTATAGCTCTTTGATATACATGCGGGGTCCAATAGTATTACTTGGCCCAATATCTCAGGGCACTAACTAAGGAAGATAGACCATACCCTTAGCCGTACTACCCAACTACCCAGGTACTAGAGCGTATCTTCCCGAGTGTTATTCTCGGTGACACTATAGCAGTTCGGTGGCCGATAGGTTTATCTAAAGAGGGCTTCAAGAAATCTAGGTCGATCTGTACACAGGTGTTGTTTGATGCGCTACCACTTGAAGGGGTACCAACAGGGGTTACAAGGGTGGCCAATAGATGTGCGCTTAAGAACCACTTGTATTTCCTGCATGTATGAATCCCTCAACCGCGGGTTTATGCACGTAACGACAGATCTCTGTGGCTTAAAGAAGCCGGAATGTGTCTCTACCCTGAAAAAAAATTCCCACAATTTCTGCCAAGGAAAGTGCTCTGATACCACTTGCAAGATACCAGATATAAAAATATGCATAACAGAAATAAAATGCTAGAAATGGCAGAATAACAGTAATATATCCAGCATAATATCCACAATAACACAGAAATGATATAAGAACAACAATAGGAATATCACTTTGATTAAGAAGCAATGTTCATAGGCCTCTTCGAGGGGGCAACCTCCAATCGAGCAGCGCTCTGTTACAATAATCTCCAAGCTAGGGTTTTCATACCCTCGACCCTTATTTATACTAAATATGTCTATCAAGAGAAGCATCTATAGGAAGATCCTTCTAGAAGCAGAAGCTTCTATTAGGTCTTCTTACATCCACCTTATTCTATTTTATTGAAAGGCCTTATTAATATTGATCTTTATTACATCCGAATATATTGATCTACCTATGTACGGGTTAGGACCCTAACATATGTGGGGAGAATATTTGAGAAGAAAATTCTAATTGAAATTTATACAATAATATCTCATTGTTGTTGTATGTGTGTGATACAGGTGATATGAATTTTTTTCCTAGAAGGACAGATGATGGTTTTTGAATAGGAAAGCATGGAAAGAGGCCATTGTTATGACAAGAGAACCTTGTGACATGCCATGATCACCTGTGATATTATGGTGTTGTGTTAGAGAGAAATCTAGATGGATGCCTCGGTTGTAAGACTCTATGAGTCTCTATACTTTTACTATGAGATAAATCCTCGATAGATAAGATGGATTTCCTAAGGGACTCTGCAGAAGAGAAGGGGATATTTGATCCTGCAAGGTGAGTGACTGCAAGGAAGAAGATACTTGAATGGAATGGCATGACATCTAGGATCATGAGGACGGTGGGCATATCAAAGAAAATAAACATTGAGTTGAACTCTAACCATGGAATCCATATGAATGCAGAGATAAGTATTATGATGAAAAGTGTGTTTGTCCCTTAATTATAAACAACAACAAATTGTATGCATCAAAGTTGGTTTTAATGTGCATATTGTTTGAAAATTATTGTATACATGTTGCTAAAATGCTAGAGGTTTGTAAATGAAATAGATTTTAAAGAAAAGGATATATGTTGAAGGAGCTGAAGGATGCATACATGGAAAATATTGTTGAGGTCCAGAGGAACACTAAGGATGGTGTCCCTTTTAAGGGGGAGGGGATGTAACACCCCATTTTTAACCCCCTGGTTAATTTGTAATTAATTATGATTAGTAATGGTTTATCTCAACGTGGGGATAATATTGCCATGCAATAGCTTGTAAAGAATGTACATGTGTAATATAAATCCAGAAAGATAAATAATGGGTGAATGTTAAGTACTAGCCATGATACCACTAGAGGGAATAATGAGGGGGGCTATAGGGAGCTCATCATTCTCAAGAACCCCATCCTCCATGTCAAATTATTTATTTTTGGAAATAATCTGTTATTTCCCTTTCTCTTGAGTCCAAAACAAATCAATTAATGGAAGAGGCATTGGTAGTTGAACAACCAACCACTCATATTGAATGGAAGCATGGAAGACTGGCTAGGATAGTTGGGAAATGAAGTGGCACTGAGAAAAGGGAGGAAGTTGAGAGACTATAGAAAAAATGATTACATTCCATGGTGCACTGAAACCTGTTGGGAAGGCATCTAAGCTTCTATGGAGACCCTGAATTGGTAGGGAAAGATGTATTTTTCGAGGAATTGATGTGAAGGAGAGAGGCCTTTACACTATCAAATTCCTATGAGATTGAATGTTTTTCCCTAGTGGTATTATGGCTTGCCACAACAGTGGAAAAAGTGCAAAGATCGAGTGCATATTAGCCTATGGTTGGGTGGAAAATTGCTCACCCATAGTCAGTTGGTTGGTTGGATTTTATTTTGAAATCATATAAGTGTTCTCAATGCTCTTTGTAAAAATCTAATGAATGTAAATGTTTACACTCTGATTTTGTGAGAAAATTTACATACATTGAATGACTTTTTAAGAATAGAATTTATTT
>JZKD02S2037731.1:0-33882 GCA_000966675.3 Picea glauca | reverse complement strand
TTTAAACTTGGTGCAACATGCAAAAATAAATTTTTGAGAAGATGAAAAAATAAGCTTTAAGGATTAAACATGAAGGGTTGGAAATGGCCATGTCAATCATTTTATAATATTTTTCAAAGCATTACAATTCTTTTCATTGTGTCTCACATGACAAAGAGCATTACCCTTCTTTTCATTGTGTCATGGACATGGTGTTTCTACTCAACATTGCCTCAAAGCCTACTTATTCATTCCTCTATGATATGTACAATGATGTTGAACCTTCCACAAATCATTGTGAGAAGAAAAATAAGCCAAGGASATGAACCCAAGGATTTCAATGTTAAGGTCTTGTGATTCCACAAGGTGGGATGCAAAGAGGAATTGTTTCCATGCATAAACATGCTAAATACCTTGATTGAGAATGCATATGTAACAATTTAAACATTGAAATCATAGAGTGATGACATAATCGAGCAATATGGTGTTGATACTCTTCAAAGGCTGTATGAGTTCTCACCTCCAACAATGTTAGTAAGCCTTTGGTGGTTGCAAAATTTTAGAAAAATGCATGATGTTTATAACATTGTGAAGGCATGGTGTTTTTAGTTAAGCCATTCCAAACTACCACAAGTAAGATACACTTAATAAAAAAATTGCAAATGGAACTTCGAGCCTTAGAAATTCTCTTGAACCTCTTGTATGGTAAATGAGGCACTAGATACATATAGTTAAGATGGATTTTGATTATGCATGGGGTGCTCACGTATGGGATGATATTTTATTAGGTAGACTTCATATCTAATCTTCTTGGACAATGTATTCCAAAGGATAAAACTCCCTTAGATAGTGGTGCACTTGAGTTTTACATGGCGTCTTATCTTATGTATTGTGTATGTGTGAGCTAAGAGTTCTCTTGTTTCAATCCCACCTAGTATCCTTCCTTTGGACTTGCACATGATTATTTCCAAGGCTTGTGGATAATCCATGCAGAAGTAATGCACTATATTTGACTTTGTTTTGGCTCCCTTGTATGAAAGAATCTATGGTGAGAAGTTGTTATTCTTTTTACCATATTCCATGATTAGTATTAGTATGGCATAATCAAAATACAAGTTAGATATCCTTACTTATCTTGGTTAAGGTTTAATGATTACGAAATAAGTGTGAGTCATATATCTTGTTATAAGCACTAGTAGCCTTATCTATCCCATCACTAAGCTCTACATGTTTGATTAGTGTATTGCTTATGGTTACCTTAGAAATTCGTTTACAAGGTGTATAACATTATGTAAGTACTTATGGTGATTTGAGTGCAACAATCACATTCCAATAAGATTAACTAGTAAATTTATACTATTATCCATAACTAGTAGTGATACTATTGTAGAATAAAAAAGCTGTATTCAACTGAGCAATGACATGGTAAAGTAAGATTATATATACAATAAGTTGATTCTCATTATGTAGATTACATTGCACTGATTTCACACATTGACAAAATATTATATCGTGCTTATTAGTTTAGCTATTACTTATGGAAACTAACATAGGTTAATCACACATACTACTTACTATTCATAGGGATTAGCTTATCTATGTTGAAAGTTGTTCATATTTATCCTATTTCTTTAATTTGACTTGTATTGAACTCTCTACTCTCATTGAATCCTGAGCTTAATACTCATGATATATTTGATACAAGATTGTTATAGGCATGTATTGTACGTACTAGTAAATCTCTACACTACATGTTCTCTGATCCATACTCATCAGTTACATATCATATCTTATGCCATTACTTATCTTGAATATGTGATTTCTCTTGTTCATACCCCATTGATGAGTATCATGTCATATGATTTCCTTTACTTCCATAGGTCGTCTTGCAATCTATAGCCATAACTGACACAATTTGGGTATATACTAGATAAAAAAACTAACTTAGTAGTATGGTCATTACTTTGTCAACTAGTAATGGAGTATACCATGTATCTTCCATGATCAATACACCCATATCAAGAGTGCATACCCAAATTTGCACTAGTGTAAATACCCCATATCTAGAGTGCATATCTATACATGTTTTTGTAGACATATTTCAGGTATACAATGGGGAATGCTGGAAAATCTTGTTAATATTTTTTGAGAATATTTTTTAAATAGACACTACAATAATTTAGTTTATTTTTGTAAAGATGAAGTATTTTTTGCTATTATATTGATGATGTCTTAGTGGTTCTTTTATCATTGTCATTAGAAACATTTTAGTGTGGGGTTGCTAATATTAAATGACTTCATTTATACATGAACTAGGTTATAGTCATATAATGACGATGATAGTTAAGATGATCATGATGGCAATGACCCTCTTAAATTAAATACAATATTTTTCATGTTTGGAACTCTTAGGTGGTTATGGTACCTTAGACAAGTTCAATTTTCATTTTTATTTATAATTAAATGAAAATGAAAAATGAAATTTTCTAAGGTACCATAACCACCTAAGAGTTCCAAACATTCAAAATATTGTATTTAATTTAAGAGGGGAATTTCCATCATGATAATCTTAAATCATCATTATATGACTATAACCTAGTTCATGTATAAATGAAGTCATTTAACATTAGTAACCCCACCCTAAAATGTTCTAATGTCAATGATAAAAGCACCACTAAGACATCATCAATATACTAGAAAACAACAAAACCTACTTGGCATAAACCCCAATAAACCCTTAATTTTAAAGATTCTCACAGGATTGCTCAAAAATAAAATTTTATTTATTTTTCCCATAAATAAATTTTTATTTTTATTTTTAAACAAACAGTTGTCATCGCAATTGCGACACCAACAAAATTTCTGCGATGAAATTGCTATATAAACCAAGAAAGTTTCCCATCGCTATATACCATGAGGGCATCGTAATTGCGATGACAATAAAAATCATGCCACAAATTTGCTATATCAACCACGAAAAGTTGTCGTCTCATTTGCGACGCACTCTATAATTGTTGTGATGAATTTGCTATATAAAGCACAAAAAATTGTTATCGCAATTGAGACACACTATAGGAATGTTGCGTCGAATTTTCTATATAAACCACGAGTGTTCTCTGTCGTTATATACCTTGTGGGCGTTTCAATTGCGATGAAAATAAAAACCATGCGACGAATTTTCTATATAAACAATGAAACATTGTCGTCGCAATTGCACAATAGAAATGTTTCGATGAAGATGCTATATAAACAACGAAAAGTTGTCATCGCAATATACCATGTGGTCATCACAATAGTGACAAATATTTAGTTTTACTTAGTTTTCCTATAATTGTCATATTGGCGATGATATTTCTTTGTTTGTCGTAGTTGTGAGTAGTTCCCTATGGTCATCGCTCTCATGAAATTAATTCAATTTCATCAAAATTGCCACGTCACATGAAATGAAATTTGAGAGACTCAGGATTCATCACAATATCCACGACATAGCGTCGCAAGAGCATTGAAATAGCCATCGCAAAATGACCCAAATTTGCTAGTGAGGAACTTCTATTGTCTTTTACTTTCAGAAAAACATGATCTCCCACTTTAAACTCTCTATGGGTTTTGTTCTTATCAGCATAAAGTTTCTTCCTATATTGGGAAGCCTTTAAATTCCGCTTAATTTTTAGCATTTTCTCTTTCATTTCCTTGAGCAACTCTCTCCCAAATACTTCTCTATCAGCTGGGTTATCCCAACTTACTGGAGTGTTGCACTTTCTGTCGTAAAGTGCTTCAAATGGGATCATCTTCAATGATTCTTGATACCCATTGTTGTAGGCAAATTCTTCCAAGTGTAGGTAGTCTTCCCATTTCTATGGTTTGTCCATCACATACATCCTCAGTATGTCTTCTATCATTCAATTCACCTTCTCTGTTTTCCCATCCGACTCAGGATGATAGGCTATACTAAAGTTCATATTTGTTCCGAACCCTTTGAATAACCTTTTCCAGAAATTCAAGGTGAATTTCGGGTCTCTGTCAGACACAATTGTCTTGGGAATTTCATGCAATCGTGCCACTTCCTTCATAAAGATGTCGGCAACATTCATTTTCTTGTGAGTGGTCTTTAATAGAATGAAATGGGAATATTTTTTAAGCTTGTCCACCACCACCATGATTGAATCATGTTGCTTTGTTGTTCTGGGAAATCCTGTAATGAAATCCATTTTCACCACTTCCCACTTCCACTTAGGAATGGGTAAAGGTTGTAGCAACCCTGTTGGGTGCTTGTGCTCAACTTTAACCTTCTATCACTCCATACATCTGGTGATGTATTCCTCAATATATTTATTCATACCTGGCCAAAAGTAATGGCTCTTGACTGCTGCCACAGTCTTCTGATATCCATGGTGCCCAACATAAGGCACTTTATGCATTTCATGCAAAATCGTAAGTTTCAAATCTTGTACATTAGGTAAATAAATTATATTCTTGTACAAAAGTATTCCATCAGCCTCTAATTTATAATTTTCCACTTTCTGTGGCATTTCACCTTGTTGTAGCTTTGCTGCCAACTCCATGTACTACAAGTCAATGCTTTCATCTTCCAAAAATCTACTCTTTATATTGGTCTGATACATGCTAATGGTTGTAGCATGTAATTTGTGTACTCTCCTACTGAGTGCATAAGCCACTTTATTCTCCTTCCCTTTGATATGCTTGATATCAAAATCGTATTCACAGAGAAATTCCAACCACCTACTCTGCCTAGTGTTCAAGGTTGGATGATCAAACAAATACTTCAGACTATTATGATCTATTCTCAATTCAAACCTCCTTCCCATGAGGTAATGCCTCCATTTCTTTAGAGCGTGTACTATGGCTGTCAACTCCAAATCATGAGTTTCATAGTTCCTTTCATGCTCTTTCAACTTTCTCGATTCATAAAAAATTATGAATCCATTCTGACTGAGGACTCCTCCCAGTCCTTATTTGGATGCATTAGTGCACACCACAAAATCCTCATTTCAATCTGCAATCCTCAAGATTGGAGCATTGTTTAATAGTTTCTTCAATTGCTGAAAAATTTTCTCACAATCATCTGTCCACTGAAACTTCTTCTCCTTCCTTTGAAAGGAAGTGATAGGATGAGCTATCCTTCAGAAACCTGTGATAAACCTTCTGTAATAACTAGCTAGAACCATAAAGGATCTGAATTCTATCACATTCCTTAGCACTGACCATTCTCTAATAGCCTCAATCTTCTCAGGGTCTACAACTATCCCATCCTTTTAAATAATATGCCCCAAGTAATGGATCCACTCCTAATAAAATGAGAACTTTCTCAACTTGGAATATAGTTGGTGCTCTCGTAGAACCTGCAATACCATCCTCATATTCTACTTATACTCTTCCTTTGACTTGCAATACACCAGGATGTCATCCAAAAATACTATGAGAAACTTGTCCAAATAATCCTTGAATACACCATTCATCAACCACATAAAATCAACAAGTGCATTTGACAACCCAAATGGCACCACTGTGAACTCGTAATGACCATACCTTGTTTTTAAGGTATTCTTGTTGATGTCTTCATCCTTTATCCTTACCTGGTGATATCCCAACCCGAGATCTATCTTTGAAAATATCTTTGCATCCTTGAATTGATCGAAGAGGTCATCAATTCTCGACAGAGTATATTTATTTGTTACAGTCACTTTGTTCAATTATCTGAAATCGATACACAATCTCAATGTTCTATCCTTCTTCTTCACGAACATAACCGGGTCTCCCCAAGGTGACACACTTGGTCATATGTACCCCTTTATCAAAATTTATTCAAGCTGCAATTGCAGTTCTTCAAGCTCTGGCATACTCATTCTGTAAGGAGCTTTCAACACTGGAGATGCTCCAGGCATCAAGTTTACAGAGAAATTAATATCTCTCTTCAGAGGTAGCCCTGGTACCTCTTGGAATACATCTTCAAACTCCTTTATTATGACATGATATCCAATATTTGATATCTCATCCCTAGATGCTTACTCCACATGGGATGAAAATAATTGAGAGTCTTTCCTGAAGCATTACTTCAGCTGCATTGCTGAGATTTATCTGATAGCAATGGATCTGGGAATTCCTTGGACTGTTTTTCAATTCCCTTCCTCATCCATTCAAGTGAATGGCTTTTTATGAAAGTCTAGGATGGCATGGTGTTGTTCAAATCATTCCATCCCAATTAAACAGTCATAAGAGCCTAAAGAAAGAATGTTCAATTCATCCTTTGTGCTCAGTCCGTTCATGTCCACTAGATAAGACTTAAACAACTCAGTGACTTTCCTCTTGGTTCTTGTAGCCATCTATACTAACCAAGATTTTTTAGGTTTTCTTCTCGACAATTGCAAACTTTCCACCACTCTAGGATATATATAACTATGGCTAGCCCCTGAATTAATTAAAATAGTAGAGGCATGGTTGTTGATCATACCTTCCACTTCAATCATGTGTAATTGATATTCATCTTTCTTGTTGTCTAGGGATGCATAGATCCTTGGCATTTTACTACCCATGTCCTCCACTCTTTCAGCCTGCTGAACATTGTGGACGGTTCTCACTTTATCACTTATGTGGGGGAAATATCTATACCTATGGTTTCCTTTACAACCCCAACACTCCATAGGTGTCTGCCTTGGCATTTTTCCACCCATTTCATCCTTTCTGGGCTCTCTAAAAAATGGTTGTCCCTAAGGACTGTTTCTGAAAAAGGAAGGTTTGTTTCCTTTATGTCTCTGGTATTCCTTGAACTTCTTCTTGTCTTCCCAAGCCTTCTGGAAAGTAGGCTTTTCTCTCTGTTGTTCATATAAGAACTTCACTCTTCTTATCATTTCTTCCATATTCTTAGGGTCATCATACTGAATATTTTCCCCAATGGAAGGTGGCAATCCAGTTAGATACCTCTGAATCTTGACAATCTCCTCCTTGATGAACAAACCATAATTCAGTAGTTCCAAAAATCTCCATTCATACTCATCAATGGTCATGCTTCTCAACTTGAGTTTGAAGAACTCCTTCATATTTCTGTCATAGTATATTTTAGTCAAGTATTTCTTCTCGAAATACCTCTTGAATTATTTCCAAGTGATATGTTTCTCTCTAATGTGTTGTACCTCCACAAGTTGATCCCACCACATAGATTCTTTTTCTTTCAATTGATACATCGAAATTCTTCCTTCTGCATCAGAGGAATAATTCTACAGTTGGAAATATTTCCTCATGCCAGGAAACCATGTTTCGACATCTTCCTCCTTCTTATGTTCTTTGTCAAACATTGGAGTCTTAATCTTGTTCATTTCTCCCTTCAGTTCATCCATTCCAGATCTCCTATGCTTTCTGGTAGGAGATGGGATTAAACTACTGTGTGCTTCATTACTGGAATTCTTCAGGGAGCGACGACAATGTCTGCTAACACTTCCCGATCTTATTTTCCTCTCAGGGGTCCTGCGACTCCATGTTTTTCTTGAGTCACTCTCTTTTTCCAATTTCTTTTCGATTCTCTCCAAACTCTTTAACGACTTTATGTTGAATTCACCTTGTTTTTCTTGAGTTTTCTTGATCTTTCTGCTAACTTCTCAGCGATTTTGGGCAAATTTCTGCAATTTTTCAATGATTTGCATCATATGCCCTTCCTTATCCATCTCTTTTCCATGCCCATTGGAGTTCGATCCTTCGACTCCCAAATCATCGTCCATTCCTTCTCTTTCATTCTCTGAACTGGAGGCAATCCACGCCTCTTCCATTTCTTTGCACTCCATGAAAATTCTAACTAGTTTTGGCACTTTTCAAACTTATGCAATCACAACGTTCAGACAACCAGAATTTGTTAGGCCATATCTCCTTAACAAAATCCACACATTCAAAACCAATCCGATTAAGAAAAAAAAATTTATTTCACGAACTTTCCAAGCTCTGCTCGGCTCTGTAACTTTTAGGTGATATCCCCCTCTTTCTTAATCCCCAACCCATGCGATCATGGGCCATGAAAAAATGCTAAACTACGAGGTGCTACTTGGACTTTCGGCCTTAAGATATTTCAAAGCACACACAACTATCTCTCGGAGTTCTGATTACCGAATTCGTGAAATCAGGTGGATCAACAGTCCACGTTTACCCATCATCCAATGGCTGAAATCCATTATGGTMTTTCTGTCCTCGAATTTTTTGGGACTTYGGGACTTCGAAACTYGGAAATTYRAGACTTCAGACCTCGAAAGTTCCCACACTTGCTTCTTCCCAATCTTCCGACATCCTAAATTATGATCTACTTTTCCCTTCGGGCCCAYATAGTAYAGTTCTYACCAACTAAGGTGGTGGCACATGGAAGATATAGGAAGGTCCATGTCACCTTCRATGACATCATCAATTCCTTTCCTGGTTCTCTTTTTKTTTYAGAGTTTCAGGCATCGGGAGTTCGTGCATTAGCACACCTCGCTTCACTCGATTGCCAAAATTTTGAAATTATGATCTACTCACCTACATGATCCAATGATCAAGGTCCTTTCCTATGATCTACGATGTATATCTTTCTTTGGATTTCAAAGTTTTGGGCATCAAGAGTTCGTGCATATGCTTATATCATTTCTCCTGATTGTCGAAATTCTGAAAGGTTTCCAGGATAACCTTCCTACACCTTCTCTAGATCTGATGGTTGAAAAAGGTTCTCCTTCCTTCCAAATACATCATATGGCCCACATTAATTTGTGGCCCCAATACCACTTCATTCGTGGTTTTACTATACCGCTACTTCTCCTGAGATTCATAACGCAACCAAGGTAACTTCTTGGCACTCAGGGACATTCTAGGGTCTGAAATTGGTTTTCCCAAGCATAATTTCTACTTGAAACCTCGGGTCCAAAGACCACTTATCTAGCCCATCCAGGTTCAGCATTGAAACCATGGGTTGTGATACCAAAATGTAACATCCACGACCCTCCAAAGACCGGGAGATTCTATCAACACAACCTTCACTTAGCCTTTAAAGCTTTGATACCAAAATGTAACATCGCTGAGTTGTCAACCCATGCCAAGAGTAATGCTACAGTGGAATAACACTTATACAATATGCATTTTAATGAATTCAAATGCATTAACACAGAGTAAGCACATAATTATTACTAGCATACATAATCAATGGCATTAACAATAATTCATATGCACAACAAAACACATGATAATCATGCAAGCATCACAAACATACATAAAATACTATTATGCACAAACTGATACATATCTTTGAAAATGTATGATGGTAACACACCAACTACGTGTAGACCTTCCATGAACCTCCCAGCCTTAGACCGCGCTACTCATCACTCTCAACAGTAGGTCACCCTCGAGCTAGGACTAAGCTCCACCAGGAAAGGGATTCCTAGGCTAGGCAAGGTCAATAGGATAGTCACATAGTTATAGAGGAAGGTTTTTTTCCTAGGATCCACTTATGCCCACTGCTCACAGACTCTCATTCCCCACATTCATGTTCGACCCAGGAGTATACACTTTCACTGTCACCCGGACAGTTCTTGGGCTGCTAAACTTCCCTTGTCTTGGGCTTTAGAAATAGACCATACCAAAATTCTTTGAGCTCTGTGCCAACTACATGACCCCTTCCAAGAGTTCTCACTTCCTCTGCGCACTCCCTCACCTAGAGAAAGTCACTCACATGCTTGGAAACTTGTTTTCCTCAACTCAGTTTCCAACATAGTCGAGCAACCACAAGGCTCAACATGAACATACACTGGCCAACAAGACACACATAGTCAAGCACTGCACAACTAAAACAACCAACTTGGAACACAAACATGGGCTTCCCAAACTAGTGACAGAAAGACGCTACAACATATCAAGGCTCAACAATTACATGACATTCGAGTTTCCCAACCAACAATAAAGGATAGACTCACGTCTCTGGTTTCGGAGATGCCTAAGGTGTACAAATATTCCATGCAGAGACTTCCACGGTTCAGGTGAAGGATCTAACACAAAACACCAAAAACAGAGGTTGATGATGGGCATCCATGAATTTGGATGGAGGATGGAGAATGGGAGGTTGAACCCCCAACATGGTTCATTTCCTGGGTTAAATTGCATGTGCCTGGGCCAACACATGTTTCCCATGAAGCACCCTCCTCCTCCTTGGGAGCGACCTGGCCTTCCAAGGACTTAGGATATAACATAATTTTCACATGGTTTTGGAATAATAATAAAATATTATTCTTAAGTACTTAAGCTCCTAAGCTTAGCCTTTCTCCCAACCTTTCAGCCCCCTCTCCCTTACACAGGCCTTGTGGAATCTTATTTCCCCATTATTCATTCATCGTGGTCATTCCACACACAGAGATGTTTTTATATTAATAATGCACATCCTTACATGTACACAAATCAAGCTCTTGGCCTTCAACACTTAGGCTCTCTGGCCTAATAAACACATAAGCCCACCAACTTATATAAACTTGGCTCACCAGCCTAACATAAGTACAATTCATAATGAAATTGGGGCACGTCCTTAGGGAATTACACAAACAATCATGCAAAATTAATGTGTATAAAAAATATTCAAACAATATATATACACATATATAATTTAATATAAAATCAACAATATAAAAATAGATAATGAATATATAGCTAATTAGCACAGGACGATATTCATTTGATCCCCCATCAATGTGCCCATATTTCCTACAATGTTTTTTAGTTGTTTCTATTAAAATTCTTATAGGACATGTAGTGCAAAATCTTTTGCAAGAGAAATAACATCTACCATCACCCTTTTCACCCTCTTTACTTTTTTTCCCACCTATGATATTTTGCGACATTCTTCTGCACAAAAATACCCTTTTCGAACCATCGTTGTTATAGCAATATTTTCGCAACATCTCTAATTTCAAAAATATTTATATTTATTTTTTTTGTTGCAAGAGCGAGGAAAGTTGACCAAGTCAATGTTGACTTTGTCAAACAATGTAACGGTCAATGTTGACTTTGTCAAACAATGTAACGGTCAATGTTGACTTTGTCAAATAGTGTAATGGTCAATGGTTATTGTCTCTCTTGCGACGATAACCAAAGGTCATCGAAAGAAATATAGGAGTCCACTATATTCACATGCGTCACTCTTGATATGTACATCTAGTTTCATCACAAGAGATACCAACATGGGATGGATTTATAAAAAAATTTAAAAATTCAACTCTTTATCTTCAATTTTGCGATGAAAGGGTACTTTTGTCGCAAGTAATTGTCGCAAATTTTTCAATATGTAGTAGTAGATATATACAATTTATATATAGTAGATTCATTTAACGGTACGTGCATGAGTGCTAATCTAACACAAACTTCTTGTTGGAACATATCGAATTATTTGCAGGAGATATATTTGTCGTGGTTGCACCTATAGACAACACTAAAAACATGAAATATCATTTGATGCAATGCATAGAACAAAATATGAGGTTACTATAAGATTTTGATGATAACAACTTTATATGTGAAAGAGGATCCATTGTATTGAAAGGCTATTTTTTTCAAGAAACTCATCAAACTGATAGTCATTTTCACTTTCAAGACTATCAGTCGGATTTCATAAGTTGTCAATATAGTCATTTGGTATGTTAAACATGAATAAAGTTAATAGAAGTTCAATCAAGAAAAAAACAGAAGTTAGAAAATGGAAAATGTCAAAAGCCGATCATGAATAAATAATTGATAATGGTATACCATTGCAATTTCTTTAAACAAGTGACATACATTCCAGAATTGTATATTTTGCATTGAAAGTACATGTATTTATGAATATCTAGGATTCTTGAATCATTTTGTTTAGTTTACTTTCATGGTCCATTCAAATAAGGAACTATATTTTTTATGAATTATAAAATTTACCGAGCCTTATTTACAATTTTTTTCATAAAACTAGATCTAAATTGGTCAATTCAAAATTATAAAGTGCTAGAATATTACCTCTAAGAATAAAGAAGGAGAGTAAGAACATTAGAAATATTGTGGCCCTTCACATGTAATTCCTCAAAAATTGAAGATACCTTGCATGTAATTCCTCAAAAATTGAATATCCCTTGCATGTAATTAAATTCCTCAAAAAGTCTCTATGAGGAGGAGACATTTTCATATCACGGTTCCCATATACCTATGAGGATGAGGAGCACAACCATTATATAAGAGACATAATAATTGAACCTTTCTAGTTTGAAAGTGATAGAGGAGATAGAAGAGACATATGAGAGAACTTGGAGCCCACTGTGAAATATCTATGGCACATAAGAGTGTAATTCAATCCCCACTTGATGTGAAAATTTAATTTTATGGTAAATTGTAGGGTGAAATTGATTTTAGGGTAAAAATACATGAGGAGAATGAGGACATCTCTCCAACTCATGAGAGGTATACACAAAATACCTAAGTCTTCATGAAAATTGATAGTTTTTGAGTTCTATTAAACAATCTCACCTTTGTGAAAATAATTATTAGATTTGGGGTTTATTAAAATAATCCCAATTTAGTGGAAATAAACAATTTTAATGGTTTTTTGGGGGATTGATATAACTTTCAAAGTGGGTTTTTCCTTGTTCTAATGATTTTCCTACAAAAACACAATATTGTTTGTCTTTTGATGTTCTATTGTTTAATTATATATCCATTAAGACATGAAAATCTTGATATGGTAAAAAGAAACTATTTAAAAATTTAATGGTGTCTTATTAAATTCATCAAAGTGATGTATTAATGTAGCTTGCACTGGCATTAAAGTCTAAAAATCAACATGATATTAATCCTTCAAGCATACATTAGGCCTTGTCCTAGATTATGTATTATTAAAGCATGATGTAATGAGCCATAGGGATTTAATATTTATGCATGATATAATGAGCCTTAGGTATTTAATATTTATGCATGAGCCATAAGGATGTAATATTTATGCATGATGTATTTAAGCATATGTATTTATAAAATGCAAATTTGGAATATGAAAATGTGAATATTGGTTTTCAAAAGTAAATTTCAATTCCAAAAGTATGAATTTTGAGTAATTTCGAATCCAAAAAATGTGAATCTTAAACTCCAAATGTCTCAATTTCAATTTTTTTTGTGAATTTTGATGCTAAAAGTGTCAATTTTATTGTTTCATTCCATACCTCTTTTTCATATGGACAATGTACAAATAAATGGTTTAATAATTCTTCATCCTTTTTACACATTATACACCATGTTGGCCCATGGAATTTTTGTTTTTTACCATTATCCTAATTAAGGATTTTTTTAGGCATCCTAAAAAGTGTTAATTTTAATTATGAAATTGTGAACTTTGATTCCAAAAGTGCTGATATATTAAATTGCTACAATGTGCATTTAGATTTCAATATCTTGAATCAAATTATTTTCTAATGTATATATTAAATCTAAATCTAAAATTAATATATAATGAACAATTTATGTTTATATTTCAATGCATAATATCACTATGATAGACATTGATAAATATATCAGTATTCAAAATATGAAAAAACATAATTTAAAATAAGTGTTGATGATAGTCATTGCATTGCATAGTTGTACTTTTCCAAATCAATTTAAGGAAATATAAAACATGATTCCATATAAACAAAATGATAACTATGAGGCAATATGTGTTAAAAATTTCCTCACCTTAGTTGCAAACACTATAGCTTGTTTATTGCAGAAAATTTGTTCACAAAACCAATATTAAAATCTAGAAGAAAAGAGAGAAATTTTCCTTTAATACATTTCCCTCATGCAATAGTTATTACTTAAAATAAGTAAAATCATTGTATAAAAATCAAATCGAGAAATGAACTAAATGAAATATTTAAATTGTGTAGGCTATATGGCTCTAATATCATATTAGGGAATATGAAAATCATGCAGCTACAACTTGCATAAAAAGAACAAATGTGTACGATGAACCTAACACTACTTATATTCTACACATTAAACATACTTAAATATATACAAAAATTAGATAGCTAAAATATTCCCTTGGACTATGAACCCTTCAACTTATAAAAATATCTACAAATAGAAGGGAAACTATAATGATGATATGTTTGACTATTCAATCATATTTGCAAATCAAACAAAATTGAAATTATGAGTTACTTGACTATACAATGATATTTATAAATGAAATGAAATAAAACATTTTTAATTTCAGCACACTATCACAGAACATAAATTGTCCTTTCACCATCATAAACAATATAAGAAAAAACAAAGATCAAACAATAAATTGTTATTTTGAGTTCCATATATATATAATGCTCAAGTTCTCATAGTTACGCAATGAAATACATAGGTTCCAGATTCATTGGAATTTTAGGCTAATAACAAAAACTAAGATGCAATTAACATTTAAATCCAAAATTATTAACTCTAAGCCATCGCTAAGATAGATCTCTTCATACCCACAAAAGAAAATATTTCTCAAATTTAAAATTAAAAAATTTAAAATAAAATATATCTACAAATTTAAAATAAAATCTACACACACCATTTTAGATAAATAAAGAAAATTGTGATTAAAGCAAAATTGACATGTACCAAAAGTGTTAAGTTTCATCTTCCATCATCCATGTGCTCCTTTTCCACCAATACTTTTCCACCAAATAATGTAAACATCTGTAACAATAAAAAGAAAAACCAATAATACATATTAGCATATATACTTTATTAGAAAATATTTTAAAGATATTTAACTTTATTAAATAAACAATGAGAAAGAATAACATACCCAACTAGAGTTCCACAGATCTAAGATATTTTTAAACTGAACTTACATCATGAAGTTCCAAAACTTCCAAAATAATTACTCTCCATATTAAGCCATCATTTGCATAAATCTTTAATTTTCTTTTATAACCAAATTCTCTTTCAACATTGCCCACATGATATAAACAAAGTAAGATCATATCTAGCAAAATTTTAAACAAAAACCTTGTGTGCTTGGTAACCAATTTTAGTTTTTAGAGTTAGATAATACCCTAAAAATAAATTCACTTGTGTATGCAGAAAGTTCACAAATCTCCATATTAAGCCATTCTTCTAGGAAAATACCTATCTCCTCTTCTATAGTGGAATAAATTTTCTCATATAATCAAATTCCATTTCAAATTAAAGGACTCACAAATCTCCATATTAATCCATTCTTCCAAGAAAATACTTATATCTATGAAAGTTCACACATCTCCATATTAAAATCCACTCTTCCAAGAAAATATTTATATCTATGAAAGTTCACACATCTCCATATTAAAAGCCATTGTTCCAAGAAAATACTTATCTCATGTTTTTGTTTTGGAATAGATGTTCTCATATAATATTTCATGTACATGAAAAAAACACATATCTATGAAAGTTCACAAATCTCCATATTAAAGGTCATTCTTCCAAGAAAATACTTAACTCCTCTTTATGCGGTGGAACAATTGTTCTCATATAATCGTCCATGTACATGGAAAAAACACAAATATGCACATATATTAAGTCATTCTTCAAAAACCATTTAAATATTTCATCTTTCTACATGAGATGTATTCATATTACATATAATCAAATTCTCTTTGAAATATGCCTCCACCATGATCTAAACATTAGTGAGATCATGAAAGTACATAGCTTATTCGTAAATCTACAAATGATGGTTTTTTTGGTTAGTGAGAAATTATTTAAGATTTTGAAAATACCCCAAGAAGGAGTTCACTTTGTTATATGTAGAAAACACAAATATCCATAGTACACCATTCTTGGACAAGAAGGAAAGGAATGCAATCAAAGAAAATTTAGAAACTTCCCCTTTTTTGATGTGGGATAGACTTTGTTCTTAAATAATCAATTTCTCAAGTTCAAAATTAGGTATGCATCATGATCTAAACATAAAAAAGATTGAATGTACCATTTTAGACAATGATAAGCTTATATAGGAGTTCTATATATTTCAAAATGATTGATCAAAGCATTGAAAATTTATATAGACACTAGTTCAGTAACCCTTATATGAATAGGAAAGGCTTAATTAAAGAGTTGATGAAACAAAAATTTGAAAAAGGTAAAAAACAAATAAGCATATTCAACACAAATAATCTTGAACACTTATATATATAAGGCCCAACATAAAAAGAAACTAAAGTTCACTATTGTGTAATGTACATACATTTAAGAATCATCATGAATAGACACAACCTTCTCAGGTATGGATGCATCCTCCTCAATCCCAATATCCTGCACTCTTTTCTCCACATTCTCATCAAGCACACTCTCAAGCMCTCTCTTCTCCACATTGCCCTATAACACATTTCAAATTTGTACATTTGAAAATTAAATTTWAATGATTTTAACACATTAAATTGTAGTTTTAAATTTTGAAACATGTAATGCATGTGATGTTCCAACCTGAATATCATCAACCACATRAGAGGATGGAATTCCCATGGTTGTTTGAGCCATGGTCTTACCCACCATACCCTAAGATTCAATGAATTATATATTGTTTAAGACATTTTTATTTTAAATTAATAATTTAAATGACATTACAATTTTCATATATAACTAAATTTGTTTTCAACATGAAATAATACATGTGAACTCCCACCCTCTTGAAACTCTCCCAATGAGAATTGGGACAATCCTACCAAAGTAGTGGGAGACAGAATAGGAATCTATGAACAACATAACTAAGAATTAAATAGGGTTCAATGCGTTCACATTAATACAAAAAAAAATAAATTTCATGTGTGTTGATATTCATACAAGTTGTGAAGATTGGACAACTAAAGTGATCACATGTAGATATTAGAAAACACATACATGATTCAACCCATCCAAGTTTAAACTCGTTGAATCAAGTCCCCTATTTATTGGATATTCATTTAACATATAACCAAACTACAATTAATGATGATAACAACTCAATTATTTCTAAAGATACAATGATATGTATCTAGATCTAGAACTACAAAAAAACTATCCTCAAATGCATGAAACATTTACTAACTATAACACATACCAATCCAATGTTAGGTTCATCATTATGAATTAACACCTTCCAACCATTACGGAGAAATTTTGCATACTCCCTTATATATTCTATGGACATGGAATCTATCTCCTCATCTGTTTTGTAAACAAAATTGGCTCAAGAATTGGCTTCATCTCTCTAATGGTTCAAACCAACATCAACACCATAAAAAAATAATCCTAAATTTTCTTTGATTACATTCCTAACCTTCTTTCCAACATATGATGTATCTCACAACTCTGAATGCGAGGAAAATACCCCTGTTGTACAAGATACCAAAGGTCGTGGATGCCTATGCAATGTTTCATTTCGATATGCCCCTTTCTGATCATATTTTCATCCTTTAACAACCCCATAATAACTGGACAGTAGGCTGGTATAATCAAGGTGCATGCCCATGAAAACATGTGCATAAAATATTCTAGCAAAGTAATGTGGAACCTCATCATTCCACAACGACTTCCCATATGATGCCAAAAATCTATTATAAAGATGTACTGCTATGTTGGGGTGCTTAAAATATTGCACCTTCAACATATTTCTCTTTGGCCCCTCTTTGAAATTGAACATAAAATTGCATATTCTTTTGAAACTCTACATTTTACTACTTCCCATTTATCAGGGCCCATCACCTCTGACTTTCGCCTCCTCATCAAATTGATAAAACTATCATTTGTTGGCCCCAGCTTTTGATATGCATCCATAAAGTTTTGCAATGAATGAAAAACAATCTCCAAACTTTGATTACTCTCTCGAGGAAGATACAAGCACCTCAAATCATTTTGCAACCTAATTTTAACACATGAACATTGTTCGAGGGTCATTTCTTCAATATACCCTTCCCAAGGAAGCTCACCACTAACATCTGATGGATAGGTGGATGTAGGCGTGTAATCTTTTGTTTCTTGATAATTCCCCCTGAATCCACCTTCACCCTCTTCACCAAAATTGGAATCTTCATGATAACCACTCTCTCTTTCATTATCTTCTCTCACATTAAACTCATCCTCTACACATACACATTTGAAACTAATTACAAAATTTAACAGAAACAAAAAACATAAAAAATAGATTATAAACACACACACACACACACACACACACACACACACACACACACACACATATAGCATAAACATAAATACACAAAAATACAAAAAACAATAAAAGTAAAAAACATATTTTCTTGTCATGATGTATTCCCTAAATTCTCTGGTGTTGGAGTATTAATGTGAAACCTATCTAAGAAACATGCATCCATAGCACTATTCACAGATTTATTTGAAAATATCCTCATCTAACTAGATTTCCTTTGGTCACTAGTTTCCCCTCCCAAGCTTCCCTGCCTTGTTGATATATGGGTCTTCGATGTCCTCAATGTTGCATTCAAAGAAGGGGTTCCTCTTCCTCCTTCATTGGATAGCCTAGAGCATTTGCGAGGCATTTTTGGAGACTCTTGTCTCGACATCTCGCCTTGATAGATATCTTTTGAAAATACATGAATGTGAATGTGAAGTCATGTAAGCATTTATAACAAATTCAAAGCATCAAAGACATATATTGAAAAAACTAACAACTATATTTTTTTCTATGATGCTATATATAATTAACATGAAAATATTTAATTATAAAAAAAATGTAACATGTAGAAGATAATCTATATCTATGTGTAAATTATAGAAGGTAATTTATAATATAATCTATGTGTAACATGTTAAAATTTAAGGGAAAACAATATAGCTATCTAAAACAAAAATATTTATTTTAATTTATAAACATTAGCTACATGTATGTTACAATGAGAAAGACATTAAAACTTCTTATCCATAGTTTGGTAGCATAAAAAAAATAACTGACAAACATTTACTTAGCTGAAACAAGAAACAATATTACCTGATATGTTGTTGTTATCATCTTATATTTATGCTTAGAAAAATATTTAAGGGATCATTGATCAAACCCTCGGGGCATATCTCTTCATGACCCTTAGAACAAATTGCCAAGAAGACCTTTTAGGGTAAAATATCAAAAGACTAACCAACATTCCAATCATCAAGTAAAAGGGATGAAACATGACACCATTGTCTAGTATATAGGCTAAAAGAGAGGCCACTAATAACCTTAATACATTCTATCCAAAAAATATAGAACTACTACAACAATAGACATAAGTATTAGCAGTTCTAGGGTTCCCTATCAAACTATGTTCAAGGTACTAAGAGCTGCAAGGTAAGGCAAAATACACAGGTGGTTCCAACAATATAAGAGGAAAGAGACAAGATACACAAGGTAGCATCAACAAGGATATGAGGAGGGAGGCACCAACAAGGAGAATAGGAGGACAACACCAGCAAGGAGAACCAAAAACCCCAAACAACAACCAAGAAGAGACCCATGGTAGGATGGAAAAGACCCTTAGGGGTCAACGACAACAATAGGTTGGAGAGGTAAGCCCCCGATGGCTTAATACAATAAGAAGAACTATCCTAGAGGGGTTATAGCCACTCAACAATCTGAACAAGAAGGAGCCACAAAAAACCTTAGATCAGAACTCGACTTAGAAGAGTGTGTGTGTGTAAAGAGTGAGGATATGTCTCTTTTATAGTTTTGGTAGGTAGGTTAGCTCTAGAATATTATTCCTAAATTTAGGGTTAGTTTTAAACCCTAATAATTAAATAATTTAAACAAATAATATTTTATAACATAAAATATTAATTGTTAAATCATAAAAGTCAAACAAGTCAATGAGAGGGGATCCAAAGTCAAGGCGTCTAGATTTCTTTAGGAAGAAGAAAAGAACCAAACCAAAAACCCACACAAAAATTAAGTGGGACACAACTCAAGCAAGGGTGTCTTAAGACCTAAGTTTTCACCCCTTCTCATCCTCTCTCATTTCCCTATACCTTCATTAAAAAAAACAAAAAATCATTCACTTTTTGTTGGTTAATGTTGATCCCTCATTACTAAATGAATCATTTGTATCATTACCTTTATTTATTGATTATTTGCACCATATTTTTGTTTTCTTGAGGGATAATTGCATTCCATGGTTTGGTTTGAAGTACTTTTCATCAAATTTTCCATTAGGTTGAGCTCATAGATGGTTTGAAAGTGTTTTATATGCAGAACAAAGTTGATTGCAAGAATGATGCTATTCTTTCAAACAAGGATTGATGCGCTAATTTTTGAAATCATTTTATAATTTAATATGTTATTTTAAATATTTCAAACTATTTGAATGGATCTTGCATACATGCACAATCATAGACCAACACCTCCATACCATATTACACTCTGTCTCATAATTACACAACACCAGTTATGATCGCGAGAACTGTACCAGTTCATCATGGCCACTACAACTTGAATTGAGGGTTAAACAACACACGGGTATCAATTTCGATATGAAGAAACCCATGTTCATTGCATTATTGCAATAAGAGATACTCTACACATCATGGTTCCTCCTCGAGAATGTTTTAAATTGAACAGAATCGAGCCACAAGGCCTGGAATTGTTTGAAGCAATACCCAAAATTAAAGACATTTTCATAAATGTTGAGTGGTATGATTTCTTGTGCACATTTGAAGGACACCACGCATGATTGGCTATGATATTCTTGTAGACATTTGATGGTTTCCAGACCCTACTTGGGGATACCTAGATTCATGTCACATAACATTTCATTGGAGTAGCTTGTGCCCTCCTTGTCTACAGGGAAAGATGGTTCAAGAAATGCAAGTTGCCTCCCAATCTCTGCAAAACATTACTTTTTCCCAAGCACCAAGACCCAAAATGGAGCCAAGGAATTATCATGGCATGGATAAAGGGAAACTGGAAAGGATCCCTAACAATAGTATAGAGATATATCACAGGTGAAGGTCGATTCAACATTGTTTGTTGTTATCACCTTCGTTTCCTTATGCATATGAATGGAGACAAAGAGATTAATTTACCATACTACCTTCTTAAGAGTCTAACCAAAATATCCAAGAGGGTTCAAGGTCACCCTGAATATACTGACAGAATCCTATACCATCATGTATTGATTAAATTGTTCGTATCTTTTTCTCTGGAGGAACTTAAAATGCCCTGGGACTATTTCTTGAAGTCTATGGGATTGAAAGAACAAGAGCAAGTCCCTGATTCACAAAACAAATGTGATGAAAGTGAGGAGATTAAGATTTCTTCATATATTGCGAGCTCAATGAAACCTATTCAACCTGCAGTGATCAAAGGGAAACACCCTAAAAAAATAAATGTGCCCTCGAAAGAGAATAATCCAGAAACCCCCATGAAGGATCCCCCCCACATGAAATTGAGGTCGTCTACGAGAAAGGAGAAATAAATAAAGCACGAAAAAGATTCCAAATTTCACCCACCTACATTAGAGACACCAAATAGGTCTATGTCATCCAACCACTCAAAGGAAGACTAAAAAACCCCCATCGAGAAACAACCTAATAAACCCGTGACTCGTATGAGAGGGAAAATTGGACTTGGTTCACGTATAAAGGAAGTAATTGAACAGAAGGTTGTTCCTGCAGAAGATCCACCTAAAATTTCTCCTCCAACTAGACAAGATAGGAAAAGGAAGGGTGAGAAAAACATTGAATTTTCAAGAAAGCCTAACAGAAAGACTAGGATTACGAATCAATTGAGGCTAAACTTTGAGGCTATGTTCAAGCCATCATTAAGAGACCCCTTCCAAATTTGATCGAGGATGATGACAGTCCCAAATTCGCCAGCATGGAGTAAATGATAGTCAATGTGTTAAAGGGTATGACAGTGAAGAGAGATAAATCAAATTCTAGTGAGAATTAGGTTGCAGAAACACCATTTGTGATAGTGAAAAAGGAATATCCTTCAGACTCTAGTCAACAGGGAATATAGGATGATGGATTTGATCCTGAGAAAGATTCTATTGGAAATTCACCACATGCAGGGGGTCCTTGCCATAGTTTGCAATACATTAAACTAGAATTTAAATATGACATTGTGGGAGTCCAAGAGTCCACTAAAGGAACTAAATGGAAAAATCTTGAAGTTATACACAATCATAATATGAGAAATAGAAAAAAATCACTGGCTGACCACAAAAAGTTTAGCACAAAGCATGAAATGAAGAAGATGCAGGTTGAGGTCAAAACAGAGAGGGTCGATGACAACCAGCAAGTGCATAAATTGAATCTTAAAGTCTAGACCTTGCAACACCACAACCAGTAATTGGAGAAAATGTACTCTAGACTACAGAAGAAATATCAAAGAATCCATAAGAAGTACCAAAAGACTTGTTGCTTTCTAAAGGAAATAATTTGAAGGAGTACTTGAAGAAGATTCTAACACACCCAATTATCTCCCAGTGGCCTCCAACAGCATGCATGGATACTAGTTCTCAATATAAAACTCATTTATGTCACTCCTAGTCAGTTTTGTCAAAGTTCAGTTCACTCCAGCAAATGCAACAGTCTAGTTTTATTGCTAGTAGCAGTTTTTAGTTGTTTAAAGTTCAAGACTGTTTAAATTAAGTCACAATAAGTGGTCATTTGTGTTTGATATGAACCACTTATTTTTTTTAAGTTAAATTCGAAGTATACATTACTATACTCCAACAAAATTTTAGTTTAGTCAATAAGTGGTTTTACAACTGATAGTGTAGAGTTAAGTCTCAGTCCCAGATGGACGAGAGCCTCCACAACTTTTATAAATATCTAATTTTTGTATGTTTTGAGGGTTTAGTTTTTGGGAAGAATATCAATACATCCAATTGGTTGAACCTGTTCTTTGCATGGATTAAATCTTTCTACCTAGTGAATATACTCTTAATGACAATGTGTTTTTATCTTATCTTGAATGAGTTTTTTTATTTGTGCAAAGTACATTTCATTTCCTTTGGTTATTGTATAACTTATCTTTACTAATATGCAACCTGTTAAAAGACTAATGCTTTGGTGAAGATTCATTTTTATTGCAATTTTTGGGAGTAATTGTGTTTGGATGCATGTTTAGTGCCTTGAAATGATATTTTGAGACTTAAAGTTCTTACAGAAGATGATTCATTGATTTGTTTGTTGTTTCCCTTTATTTTTACCTTTACTATCTCAATTGTCTGTCATTTGTGTACCACCAACCAAGGAGGACCCTCATCCTTATCATTTTTCCAACCTAGCCATGTTTTTGTCTTGGTAAACCAACCCTCCAACTAACCAACAAAATCAAATAATAAAAAAATCAACCATTCAAAACTTGAGGTGGCCTAGCTCTATCCTTTAGTAGCCAGGTACAAAATTTGGGACCAACATCTTTTAGCATTGTTTATGGGGAATGGAGTAACGAAATATATTTCCATGGGAGAATGACAATGATCAGATCTGAACTTTGATGGTGAACAAATATCAAACACATTCAGACTATCGTCTTTCACCCGGTGACTCCATTGAGTAAAAATCACAAAAGAAATATTGGCTCCCAGAAAAGGACTCAAGAGATCCAAATCTGAGCACATTAAATCCACTAAGGCTCATCCCAACCACGAGAAGGAAACAATAGTCTTTGAGCCAGAAATAAAGCTAATAAAATCCACCTTATCTCAGAGATATACCTCATCCCTCAAGGGTAAATATGCACCCAAAAAATCTACTTTTCTCCATTATAACAAACAACTTGAATTTTCTATCCCTGAGAATCAAATTTCCAAGGACCATTACACAACTTCAACCTATGCCTCTACTTCATCATCCAGTCCATCATCCACCCATGTATCTCCAATCAATCCTTAGATTCCTATTTCCCAAACAATGGTTGTTAACAAGATGGATTCCATAATTACTGCCAGATATGCACCCCTAGTTTTTCCTATATGCTTACATGCACTCCCAACCACATATCACATGAAATATTTTCCAATATATAATGGGGAAGGGGATGTCATAACTGAGGAACATATGGTAACCTTCTACAACTTCACAGACAACTTCAACATTGACTATGTAGATGTGTGGATGAGGTTGTTTGTGTAGAGCCTATATGGGGAGGTAAGGAGATGGTTTCAAGATCTCCCTCTATCCTCCATTAAAGATATTTATGCACTAGATGAAGCTTTCATAAAGCAATGGGGAGATATAAGATATTATTTGTATTACATTACTAAGTTTGGTTCCCTCAAGAGAAAGAATGTTGAGTCTATTTCAGACTTCACCAAGATATTCAATAAGATGTATGGTAGGATCCCATATGAAATCAAACCAACTGATGCCTATGCCAAGATCAATTATGCCAATGCATTTGATGCATAATTATCCCTTCTGTTGAGGGAGAGAAGATTCACCACCTTATTTTCCATGCAAGAAGAAACCATTAAGGTTGAATCCAACATCTTAGCATCAGATAGGTTAAAGATCAGATATGATGAAGACAAGAATAAACAATGATAGAATTCCCATGACTCCTTGAACCCAGCCACATCTGATCCTAAACTTGATGAGATGACCAAAAAAATGAAGTATTTGACATCTGTAATAGATAAGCTGAAATGGGAGTCTAAGAAACCAAACAAATATTTTCAAGGGGCTAGGAATAGAAATCAAACCAGTTTAGGAGGTCCAATGATGTCCCTTAGATAATGCAGATAGAGAGGAGGAATTTTGATGATCAAAGAGTAGTACTTCCTTTCCAAAACAATCAAAATGAGGAAATGGATGTAGATAGTGATGTTGTGGATGATTCTATTGTACTTTTCAATGAAACATATTTTTACACTAGTCACTTAATGCAATAGTATTATGAGGTAGCACAAATTTCAAATCAATTTGATATTGAGATAGGGGAAGAGGGAGTTATTCAAGGCCAAACCCAAAAGAAATATGATTTGAGGCCTAGAAAAGGCACTCCCAAATCCACCACCTCTAATCAGAACAAAAAGGTAGAAGTTCCTCTGAATCCAAATCGAAGCAAGGGTGCATTGGCTAGAGCTCACCAACCCCCTCCATCTAAACCCATTGTCCCTAAAGTAAAGGAATCTAATAGGACACAAGAATGTTTCATCCTAGAGCATGAGTTGAGAAAGATCAATATCCTTGTACCTTTGTCAGAATTGTTGAAAAAAGAGCCTTTCAAAAAATCTATCAGGAAGGTTCTACAACCACCTACTTCTATTGTAACCTATGATGTAATTAGTTTTTAGGATGAAAACCCTACCATCACTATGGGCCCACACATTGAGGATGGCTCCGATTCTTCTCCACATTTCTATATATCTTTAAATTTCCATGACAAGATCCTACATAACTGTCTCATGGACTCAAGGGCCTCACACAATGCCATGGATAAAGTTGTTATGGAAGAGCTAGGTTTGGATATCACCAATCCCTACTAAGACCTTTACTCCTTTGACTCCAAAAAAGTCAAATGTTTGGGATTAATAAAAAATCTGGTGGTTTCATTGGCACAATTACCCATGAAGAGTGTAGTGATGGACACCGTTGTGGCTAACATTCCTCCCAAGTTTGGTATTATTTTGTCCAGGAAATGGGCCAAGAAGTTTGGGGGATCATTACAAATAGACCTAACATATGCCACCATCCTTGTTTTTGGAGGAGAACATAGGATGCTATATAGGGAGGTCATATTGGCATATATCGTCAGTGACCATCATAATAAAATCAACCATCCATTTTGTGTTGTTGAGGATGAGATCAACTCATCTATTTTTCATCTAAATAATGATGAACCATAAATTATAGTGAGAAAATGAAAAAATTAGTCACTGAAAGATCAACAGAACAAAGTATGGAATATGTATTTTGATGGATCTTCATGAAAGGAAGGTTATGGGGCTGGTATAGTCCTGATTTCCCCTACACAAGAGGTAATAATTCTCTTGTATAAGTTGGAATTTGATACTACTAACAATATAGTTGAGTATGAAGCTTTGGTGGTTTTATTGAGGGTTGCCAAAGACATGGTCATTGACAGTTTGGAATTTTTGTGTGATTCTAAGTTAATCATCAATCAAGTCAAAAACATCTATCAAGATAAGAAACATAGGCTCAAACAATATAGGAATGAGGTGTGGGACCTGGTTGACAACTTATTTCTGGAATTTAACATTTCCTTCATTCCTAAAGAGGCAAATCAGAAGGCATATTCTTTGGCCTTAGCTGCTAGTACCTTCAGACCTCCCATTGGTCCAAATATTAAGTATCAAGTGGAAGTCAGACATAGGAAAACCATACCAAAAAACATAAATCATTGGAAAATATTTAGTGATGACTTGGATCTACAAATATTTCTGTAGACCATTAAAGAATTCTCCAGTATCTCAATAGATCAAGAGGGTGAAGATGATGAATAAAAAAATCAACAAACATCTCAGCTGTTGAACAAAGTGGTTGGAAACAACATTATGGAACTTAAAAATAACCACATCCTCTGGGGTATAGTGCTACTGGAAAGGTTATTTTACAATTATGATGTCTCTAGAGAAGCCGCCATAAAAAATCAATAAGAGGAAGTAATGGACTACAACATTGGGACTGTTGAAAATCCAAAAATAGTCAAACTATACAAGGCACTAGCTCCAGACAAAAAGGACAGGTATGTCAACCTCTTGAAAAATTTTGTTGATATTTTTGCATGGTCGTGTGAGGATTTGAAGATATTTTCCACTTACATCATCCAACACAAGATCCCTCTAAAGGATGGTTCTAAGCCATTCAGACAGAATATCAGACAATTTAATCCAATGTTGATGTCCATAATTGAAAAAGATTTGAAACAAATGCTTAATGACATAATTATTTTTCCCTTGAGGTACTCGGATTGGGTGGCCAACTTGGTGCCCGTGAGGAAAAAGAGTGGGGAAATACACTTGTGTGTTGATTTTTGAAATCTCAACAAGTGTTCTCTAAAGGAAAACTACCCACTTCCCATTATGGACCATATCTTGTAAAGGGTAGTAGGTGTTCATAGGATTTCCTTGTTGGATGGATACTCTGGTTACAACCAAATAGCGGTGTGTGAAGAAGACAAAGAAAAAAAAACATTCACCACCCCATGGGGAACATTCATGTACGAAAAAATTCCCTTCGGGATTATGAACACAGGGGCCACCTTTCATAGGGCCATGGACATAACCTTCGTGGGGGAAGAAGGAAAATTTATGATCATATATTTGGATGACATCACTATTTTTTCCAAATCAGATGATGAACATTAACAACACCTTGAGAATATTTTCCAAAAATGTAGAAGGTATGGGATCTCTTTGAATCCTAGGAAGTCCCACTTTTCTATGCCATAAGGTAAGCTCTTAGGACACATCACATCCTCAGGAGGAATAAAAATATACCCTAAGAGATTTTATGCCATTCGGGAAATTGAAATCCCCAGGAATAAGAAGTCTATTCAGTCTTTTATAGGAAGAAAAACAAATTTAAGGCGCTTTGTGGCCAGCTTTGCTGAAATCATAAAGCATATCACCAACATGCTAAAGAAAGATGTTGTTATTAAGTGGTCCCTAGAGGAAAAATCAACATTCCATAGGATCAAAAAAGATTTGGTTGAAGCCCATGTATTGGTTAGCCTTGACTATGCCAAAGAGTTCTTTATCTTCTCTTTCTCCTTCGAGGAAACCATTGTTGTAGTATTGCTGCAAAAAAATGAAGAAGGGCATGAACAAGCCATATCCTTTTTCAATAAATCCCTCCGAGATGTTGAGCTGAGTTATGACATATTAGAAAAACAAACCTATGTGTTGGTCAAAGATTTGAAGGCCTTCAAGGTGTATGTGTTACAGTCTAGCATCACATCCTATGTTCCTAGAAGCAGTGTCAAAGATATTCTGGTCCAACCAGACAGTGAAGGGAAGAGAGGGAAATGGATTGTCAAATTGTTGGGATATGACCTACTCATAAATCCCACCAAGTTAATTAAGGGACATGGACTTGCCAAGTTGTTATCAGAATCAAACTATAAGGTGTTGGAATTACATCAGACCTTCACCCAATCAGATGCACCCATGACACAGTATGGACAAGAAAACATGTAGGTATCTCAAAACTACTCTTCTTCACCTGGGTACAAAAATTTTATTTACTTTTTGAAACATCTAGAATGTACACCAAATTTGAAAAAGACAAGGTAAAGGTATCTCAAATTAAAATCTATAAAATTATGCATTTTAAATCAGAACATATATTAGAGGGATACGTTTGGAATCCTATTAAAATGTCTTGTTGAAGATCAATATAAACAAGCCACAATAGATATGTATAGGGAATTTTTTGGAGGACACCAACACTGGAAATATATAGCCCTCAATATCCTAAGCGCAAGGTACTACTAGCCCACCCTTTTCTCTGATTTATTTACCACAATAAGGGTATGCAACGAATGTAAGAAGTTTGCAGGAAAAAAAAATTACTTTCATTACCCCTAAAACCTATCACTACCATTGGTTTGTTTCAGTAATGGGGATTAGATTTCATAGGTGAGATAAATCCACCCCCTAGTGGGAAACACAAGTGGATTCTCACTTCCACTGACTACTTTACCAAATGGATCGAGGTTGTGCCCACCAGGAATGCTACTAACAAGGTGATCATGATTTTTTTGGAAACCAATATCTTTTCCATATTTGGTTACCTAAGAAAGATTATAATAGAAAATGCCCAGGAATTCAAGTCCAAATCCATGATTGAATTATGTGGAACTCATAACATTTCCTTAACAAATACCACACCCTACTACCCTTGGGGGAATGGGCTAGTCAAGTCATCAAACAAGATTCTCATTAGAATCATGAAGAAATTGTTGAGTGAAAACAAGAAATCCATGGACTCTAAACTTAATTAAAGTATGCCTTGTGAGATAATAGGATCAATACCAAAATATATTTGGGAAACTTACCTTTTCAACTAGTCTATGAGATTGATGATGTCTTCCCTACCCAACTCGGTCTACCGGTTCTAAAATTCCTACAAGAAGAAATTGAGGAGCCAAATGACGTCCAGAGGAGAATATTTCAGAATATAGAGGTTCAACAAAAGAGTGAAGAACTGAATCAAATAACTGAGGCATACCAAAGCAATATCAAATCAACGTTTGAAAAGAAAACCAAGAAGGATATCTTTCAAGAAGGCGACCTAGTATTGAGGTGGGATGACAGAAGGGATGAGAAGCCTAAACATGGTAAGTTAGATAAAATTTGGTTTGGTCCTTTCAAGGTGGTTWAGGTTMTGGACAATAATACATTTGTTTTTCACAATCTAGATGATACTGAGATCTTTGGAGGCCCAGTAAATGGGTGCTTACTGAAACAATATTTCTCTTAAAAGATTGATGGAAGGTCCYTCTTGTACCATAGTTTATTTTCTTTTTTCAGTTTCATTTGATTAGTTATTTATGTGTGAATAAATACTCTATAGCCCAATAAAGGCACTTTCTTTTTTCAGTCTCATTTGATTAGTTATTTATGTGTGAATAAATACTCTATAGCCCAATAAAGGCACTGGGGTGTAKCATAAGTTTTGAATTTCAGATATGCATGGCTRAGAGATAGTACAGAGATACATGGCTGGCAGAAAAAAACAAAGGTAAGAAAAGGAATATGGGAGAAAGTTATTGAGTTCAAGGGAACTAATATATTGTTCTCAGCACCCCATAGGGGGGTGTTGTCCCTAGTTGGAGCCAATGTTAATACCTAACTCTACACCCTTACCACTCCTCTCTCATTTCCCTATACCTTCATTAAGACAAACAAAAAATCATTCATTTTATGTTGGTTAATGTTGGTCCCTCATTACTAAATGACTCATTTTTATCATTACATTTCTTTATTGATTCTTTGCACCATATTTTTGTTTTCTTGAGGGATCATTGCATGTCATGGTTTGGTTTGAAGTACTTTTCATCAAAGTTTCCATAAGTTTTATCTTATAGCATGTTTAACAATGTTTTATATGCAAAACAGAGTTGATTGCAAGAATGATGCTATTCTTGCAAACGAGGATTGGCACGCTAATTTTTGAAATAATTTTATAATTTAATATGTTATTTTAAATATTTCAAACCATTTGAATGATGCCTACATATGTGCATGATCAGAGACCAGTTCCTCCACACCATATTACACTCAGTATCATCATTACATGGCACCAATTATGATCGTGGGAACTGTAGTAGTTCATCATAGCCACTACAACTTGAATTGAGAGTTAAAAAACACACGTGTAAAAGTAATAAGGTTCATGGTCACCATGAATATACTCACATAAGCCTATACCATCAGGTCTTGATTAAATTGTTGGTATCTTTTTTTCTGGAGGAAATTAAAATTCTTTGGGACTATTTCTTGAAGTCTATGGGATTGAAAGAACAAGAGAAAGTCCCTAATTAACAAAATGAATGTGATGCAAGTGAGGACGTTAGGATTTCTTCAGATGCTGGGAGCTCGATGAAACCTGTTCAACCTACAATAAGCAAAGGGAAAGTCCCTAAAACAATAAATGTGCCCTCAAAAGAGAAAAATCCAGAAACCCTCATGGAGGATTCCCCCCACATGCAATTGAGGTCGTCTATGAGAAAGGATAAATAAATCAAGAGTGGAAAACCTTCTAGATTTAACCCACCTACATTGTAGACACCAAAGATTTCTATGTCATCCAATCACTCAGAGGAATACTAAAAAACCCCCATCGAGCAACAACCTAATAAACCTGTGACTCATATGAGAGGGAAAATTGGACCTGGTTCGAGTAGAAAGGAAGTAATTGAAAGGAAGGTAGTTCATATAGAAGATTCACCTAAAATATCTCCTCCAACTAGAAAGGACAAGAAAAGGAAGGGTGAGAAAAAAATTGAATTTGCAAGCAAGCCTAATAAAAAGACTAGGATTACAAATCAATTGAGGCTGAACTCCAAGGTTCTGTTCAATCCATCATTAAGATACCCCCATCCAAATTTGATCGAGGATGATGATAGTCCCAAATTCACCAGCATGGAGTAAATGATAGTCAATGTGTTAAAGGGTATGATAGTGAAGAGAGAGAAATCAAAGTCTAGAGAGAATCAGGTTGCAAAAACACCATTTGTGACAATGAGAAAGGAGTATCCTTCAGACTCCAGTCAACAGGGAATATAGGATGATGGATTTGATCCTGAGAAATATTCTATTGGAATCTCACCACATGTAGGGGGTCCTTGCCATAGTTTTCAATACATTAAACCAAAGGTTAAATATGACATTGTGGGAGTACAGGATTCCACTAAAGGAACTAAAGGAAAAGAGCATGAAGTTATATACAATCATAATATGAGAAATAAAAGAAAATCACTAGCTGACCACAACAAGTTTATCACAAAGCATGAAATGAAGAAGATACAGGTTGAGGTCAAAATAGAGAGGGTTGATGACAACCAAAAAGTGTGTAAACTGAATCTTAAAGTCTAGACCTTGCAACACCACAACCAGGAATTAGAGAAACTGTACTCTAGACTACAAAAGAAATATCAAAGAATCCAGAAGAAGCACCAAAAGACTTGTTTCTTTCTAAAGGAAATAATTTGAAGGAGTACTTGAAGAAGATGCCAACACACCCAGTTATCTCCCAGTGGCCTCCAACAACGCGCATGGATACTAGTGCTTGATATAGAACTCATTTCTATCACTCCTAGTCAGTTGTGTCAAAGTTCAGTTCACTCCAACAAATGCATCAGTCTAGTTTTATTGCTAGTAGCAGGTTTTAGTTGTTTAAAGTTCAAGACTATTTAAATTAAGGCACAAGAAGTGGTCATTTGTGTTTGATATGAACCGCTTATTTTTGTTAAGTCAAATTAGAAGTATACATTACTCTACTACTGAAATATTTTAGGTTAGTCAATAAGTTGTTTTACAAATGATAGTGTAGAGTTAAGCCTTAGTCCCAGATGGACGAGAGCCTCTACAACTTTTATAAATATGTAATTTTTGTATGTTTTGAGGGTTTGGTTTTTGGGAAGAATATTAATACATCAGAGTGGTTGAACCTGTTCTTTGCATGGATTAAATCTCTCCACCTGGTGAATATACTCTTGATGACAATGTGTTTTTGTCCAAATATTCATGCATTTTTTTTTATCTTATCTTGAATGAGTTTTTTTATTTATGCAAAGTACATTTCATTTCCTTTGTTCATTGTGTAACTTATCTTTACTAATATGCAACCTATAAAACAACTAATCCTTTGGTGAATATTCATTTTTATTTCAATTTTTGGGAGTAATTGTGTTTGGATACATGTTTAATGCCTTGAAATGATATTTTAAGACTTAAAGTTCTTGCAGGAGATGATTCATTGATTTGTTTGTTGTTTCTCTTTGTTTTTACCTTTACTATATCAATTGTCTGTCATTTGTGTGCCAACAACCAAGGAGGACCCTTATCCTTATCATTTTTCCAACCCAACCATGTTTTTGTCTTGGTAAACCAACCCTCCAATTGACCAACAAAATCAAATAATAAAAAAACCATCCATTCAAAAATTGAGGTGGCCTAGCTCTTTCCTTTAGCAACTAGGTGCAGACTTTGGGACCAACATTTTCTAGTGTCGTTGTCATGGAATGGAGTAACGAAATATATTTCCATGGGAGAATGACAAAAATAAGATCTGACCTTTGATGGTGAATAAAGATCAAACAGATTTAGAATACCATCTTTCACCTGACGACTCCATTAAGTAAACATCACAAAAGAAATACTGGTTCCCAGAAAAGGACTCAAGAGATGCAAATCCGAGCACATTAAATCCACTAAGTCTCATCCCAACCCCGAGAAGGAAACAATATTATTTGAGCCAGAAATACAACTAAGAAAATCCACCTTAGCTAATATATATACCTCATCCCTCAAGGGTAAACCTACACCCAAACAATCTACTTTTCTCCATTATCAAAAGAATCTTGAATTTGATATCCCTGAGAATCACATTTACAAGTAACGTTAGACAACTTCAACCCCTGCTCTACTTCATCATCCAGTCCATCATCCACCCATGTATCTCCAATCAATCCTCAGTTTCCTATTGCCCAAACAATGGTTGTTAAGAGGATGGATGCCATTATTACTGCCAGATATGGACCCCTAGTTTTTCATGTAGGATTACACGCACTCCCAACCACAGATTGAATGAAATATTTTCCAAGATATAATGGGGAAGGGGATGTCATAGTTGAGGAGCATCTGGTATCCTTCTATAGCTTCACAGACAACTTCAACATTGACTATACAGATGTATGGATGAGGTTGTTTGTGCAAAGCTTGGATGGGGAAGTAAGGAAATGGTTTCGGGATCTCCCTCTAGCCTCCATTACAGATATTGATGCACTAGATGAAGTTTTCATAAAGAAATGGGGAGATATAAGATATTATTTGTACTACATCACTAAGTTTAGGGCCCTCAAGAGAAAGAATGGTGACTCTATTTCAGACTTCACCAAGAGATTCAATAAGATGTATGGTAGGATCCCATATGTAATCAAACTGTTAAGAACCAAATATCAATATAGCATAGAAAAACCTCAAAAAAAGTACTCAACACCTTGAAAAAGAGATAATTTCTGATAATAAGCCTCTTCGAGGGGGAAACCTCCTTTTACCCCACTTAAATGTTCAAGTACAATATTATTCCAAATGAAAATGTCTCCTTGGTATATATAGGAGATAGGAGGTATAATTAAAAATAATGGAATAAAGCCAACATAAATAAAATAACATTACTAATATAATATGCCCCAATTAAGGGGTAATGAGCCAATATTAGGGCTTAATATGACCCTCCCCTTGA
>JZKD02S2037720.1:38874-55165 GCA_000966675.3 Picea glauca | reverse complement strand
TTGACCTAATCTCTGGATAGATCAGTGTGCCCTAGCCTAGCACATCTCCTGGTACTCTCAGCAAGCCAAGATGTGAAGTTTGAGTTTTTGGTCAAATCTAGGGTTGACCAAGTCAAAGCAACCATAACTTACTCCATGAAGTCAGAAAACAAGTTAGATGGACCTTCTAACTTCAGAGCGTGGAAGATAAGGATTGAACTCATCCTTTCCAAGAATAAAGTGCTAGATATCGTGAAAGGAAAGATCGTGAAGCCATAGTTTGAAGAAGGAAAAGAGAAGGAACCACAAAACGTTGCAGCTATGGAGAAGTTCAAAGATGGTGACATCAATGCCATGAGTACCATAGTGGATTCCATAAAAGACCACTTGATACCCTACATCTCCCACCTTGACTCATCGAAGAAGATGTACGATGCCCTAACAAAACTTTTCTCGGTCAGAAACATTGGACAAGTAATGAGTCTAAAGAATGAGCTTCGTGACATGAAGATGAATAATGATGATAACATAACATCATACTTTGTGAGGATATCCTAGTTAAGAGATCAACTAAAAGATATTGAAGCGATCATTTCAGAGAAGGAATTGGTAAACATAGTACTCGATGGTCTTCCCAAGACGTGGGCTGCATTTTCCGCAAGCATGAACACAAGAAAGGAGTATTCCAACATTTGAAGAACTTTGGACTTATTGTGCTTAAGAAGAATCAAGGATCAGTGCAAAAGAGAAACCCCAAAAGAAGTACAATGATCAAGCCTTCACAACAAGATTCAAGAACTTCAGGAACAAAAGGAAGTTTGGTTCAAATAGGAAGACAAATCAAGAGAAAGATATTTCAGAAATACAATGCTTCAACTGTCGAAAGTATGGTCACTACAAGAATCATTGTCTCAATCTAAATAAGAGGAAGGAGAAACACGAAGCATCAGTTGCCGAAGAAAAGGAACCTACAAAGAAGACTAAGCAGGATGAAAGAGACTTCTTCTTCTGAAGGTAACAATACTCTTCTTATTTCTTGTACATATCTTGTTTGCATTGTCTCTGTACATATATTGTATATCTATCTCTTGGAAGATAATGTATTTCAAGAAGAACTATACCTATGGAAGAACAACAAGATAAGGATTGATATCATTATATAATACACATGAAAGGATGAAATACGCCGAATCATTCATGAAGAGACTTAGAAGAAGCAAAGACATAAAGAGGTCAGAGAAAGACTTATAACGTTTTTTAGAAGACAACAAGATGGAAGCATGGACTCTGTTAGACAGAGAGAGCCAATTATATATTGCAGAAGACAATAAGGACACAGACGGAAGTATGGACTCTATTAGATGGAGGGAGTCGATTATATGCACTCATACATGAAGCAAGGATTAGGAGGGAGCTAATCCTATGATCCATTAAAAATGATGAAGTATGGTAGCATCCATGAAAGACAATATGTGTTCAGTTCAACCGCAGAAAGAAGACCTCTTCGAAGAAAAGCCTTAAAGTATCCCTAGTTGTTCATCCAGATCCATGATCCTATGATAAAAGAAAGAAGTGAAATATTTAGGGCATGAAATCTATAAGAAACTCCATGGACCCAAGAGCTAAAGGAAAAACATGAGGAAGAACATGAAGATTCCAAGAAACAAGAGAAGCCAGAACCACCATTCATTATATCACAAGATTACCAGCCTGACATGAACTCACTAAAAGCAATCAAGTAGAGGAACTGCAAATTGTGATAAAGAACAGTGTATGGAAGAATTATGAATGAAAGCATTGGAAGATCCAGAACTAGAGGTTCTCCCAAATGGAAGCAGAAGATTATGATGATTACTCATTTCGGTAAACCAAAAATATATTTACATGAGTCAATATCCATGAATTGGAGTTCTACATCAGATAAATGCAAAGAATGTTCTCCAGAGAATTTGAGCAAAGAGCATATCAAGAGCAATCTCAAGACTTTGAGGCATACCAGAAAGAGACCCTTGTATGCAGATGGAAGAAAATAACTTGGTGGAGAACCTCCAGTGCACAGCAGAAGCGTGGTGAAGATTTCCTNAGAGAAGCCAGAACCACCATTCATTATATCACAAGATTACCAGCCTGACATGAACTCACTAAAAGCAATCAAGTAGAGGAACTGCAAATTGTGATAAAGAACAGTGTATGGAAGACTTATGAATGAAAGCATTGCAAGATCCAGAACTAGAGGTTCTCCCAAATGGAAGCAGAAGATTATGATGATTACTCATTTCGGTAAACCAAACATATATTTACATGAGTCAATATCCATGAATTGGAGTTCTACATCAGATAAATGCAAAGAATGTTCTCCAGAGAATTTGAGCAAAGAGCATATCAAGAGAAATCTCAAGACTTTGAGGCATACCAGAAAGAGACCCTTGTATGCAGATGGAAGAAAATAACTTGGTGGAGAACCTCCAGTGCACAGTAAAAGCGTGGTGAAAATTTCCTATAACAAGATATTGTATCAACATGATTACTTAGAAGATCAAAACTCACGATGACAAAACAAGTGCCACGTGGATATGTTCCAGTTTTCCAACAATGATATATTTTATTGATCATAGATACATGAATCCTTCAAAGAAGACCAGTGCTCCAGAACGAAGTACATTTGAAATCAAGCATTACATTATACGTGATGAAGTTCAGAAAGGAGAAAGAGGTTCTCCAATACATATCTCCACAGATGAGAAGATAAACAAACATCTTGGTAAAGCTTCTGTCCAAGATAAAAGAGATTACGTACTCAAGCTGGAGCTCGTGGAGATGAATTCCTTATTGAAAAAGGAAGAGATGACTCCCAGGTTGGGAGGGAGCACTGATATGTATTGATTTATGGACAATCATTTTTCAGTTCGAAAAATGGTCTAGGATGAGAAGTTTCCTTTCCAGTTCGGAAAGTGGATTGAGATTTTTGACAGACAACGATTTCTCATTGTGGTTAACATGGGAAATGGTCTAGTTTGTTGATGTATCATAGAAAACGGCTTCCCATTGTGGTTAACATGGGGAGTGGTCTAGGAAAGTCTCTCTTCTTGAGGGTTACTCAAGAAGACTGGCCCGCCTCGCCAGACAATGATTTCCCATTGTGGTTAACATGAGGAATGGTATGTTTTGGAGGTTGGTATAGGACAGTCTTTTCCTCTTGTGGTTAACAGAGAAAATGGTCCAGAAAGTCATTCCTTAGGGTTTATACATTCTATCTAGGGTGCACTTTGATTAGTGTAGGAGGAATGGCCCAGGGTGGGGAATGGTCTAGGCTCAACAATCAGGGACAGACATTCCTTAGGGTTTATACATTCTCTCCAGGGTGCACTTTGATTAGTGTAGGAGGAATGGCCCAGGGTGGGAAATGGTCCAGGATCAACAATTAGGGAAAAGCATTCCTTAGGGTTTATACATTCTCTCCAGGGTGCGCTTTGATTAGTGTAGGAAGAATGGCCCAGGGTGGGGAATGGTCCAAGTTCAGAAGATAGGACAATTATTCTTCCTTGCTTGAGAAGAATAGTCCAGATATCTTATTGTTCTACTCCGAGGGAAGATATTCTTTCAGATCTCACAAATGTGAGTGAAAGATTGTCCCAGATGATTCAGTTTATATCATAACATTGTTTTTGTGAAAGTTTATATCATATGATTGTTATGAAGAATGTATGACAATAGATGTATACTACTATGGTGTATGTGTTCCACTGTTCATGACTATACATTGTTGATCAAGTACTTTTTTGTTACTTGGTGTGGTAGTGTACCACTGGATTGTAGTTATGTACTACTATGTATATACACAGTTGTGTTCTATTTTGTTTCGATTGCCAAAAGACTATCAGAAGTATTGGAAATGATTATCAGTTAGATGGATAATCAAAGGATAGAGATTTCCCAGATGGAAAATGGTTCAGAGCATTTACTCTTGTAGATTAGAAGAATGGATCTTGTATCACTCTATGGAGTGAGCATCATGTCTAATTACTCAGATAGAGTATGGCTTCGAGAGATGATGCAGCTAATGACATTGATGATGATGATGGTGCTCATGATCTATTCATGATCTAGTCTATACAACTATGTTGATGCTACCAGGTGAATGGTATGTTTTTGTGATTGAGACCATTACCTGTAATACCTCCCTAGCTAGGAGGGAGTGTTGATATTATGGTAGATGCGGGAGGTATTTACCTCTACATGTAAACCTGACGAGGATAGTATATTTCAGGAAGTAAGAAGAAACCCTAATGAGTTGGCTAATAACCCTAGAAGACTTGTCAGCTAAATAATATAATTTATATTAGGTTATTAGCCTCAAAGAGAAGAAGTCGGCCAAAAATAATAATATATACTGAACAGACAGATACCCAGAATGAGAAGTCGACCCAGATAGTTAGCCATAATTAGTATAAATACAGGAGGCCAATTCTCATTTTGGAAGGCAGTCTCAGAATTGCAAAGCAACAACTTGTGTGCACTGCAGTGCCTAGTCTTGTGCACAGGTTTGAGGAGAGCTGCCATTCTAGCTGTTGCATCTAGAAGATCACGTTTGGCTTGGACTATCTCTTGGTTAGGGTTTGGACTATCTGACCAGCGCTTGTTGATGTGCTATCCTTGGGGAAAGGTGTGCTACCCTTTGTTTATCTATCTAGCCTAGGGTTTGCTTCCAGAGTGATTCTCTTTCAAGGTTAAGGTGCTCAGAGGGTGGCTTCGGCCTATGGTTGGGTGACAATAGAGATATTTTCAATGGTAAAACAAGCACATCCATTATATTATAACAAATTGATCATCGGAAAATGACCCTCCATTCTCTTTAAATAGAGATCATGGACCAATCAGGCACTAAGCCACAGATCAATGGTCATTAAGATCAAGGAGAGTATGAACCATTAGATCACTCTATGTTGGGAACATATCGTGACTGTCGGATTTCCTAACTACAAATTCATACTAATGCATACTAAAGAAACACACTAAGAAACACACTTTTACATAACGACACATTAGACCAAGTAGATCTCAACTAACTCCTAAGTGTCTAAATATCCTAACATGGGGGGATATTATGAAAACCCTAANGAGGCATACCAGAAAGAGACCCTTGTATGCAGATGGAAGAAAATAACTTGGTGGAGAACCTCCAGTGCACAGCAGAAGCGTGGTGAAGATTTCCTATAACAAGATATTGTATCAACATGATTACTCAGAAGATCAAAACTCATGATGACAAAACAAGTGCCACGTGGATATGTTCCAGTTTTCCAACAATGATATATTTTATTGATCAGAGATACATGAATCCTTCAAAGAAGACCAGTGCTCCAGAACGAAGTACATTTGAAATCAAGCATTACATTATCCGTGATGAAGTTCAGAAAGGAGAAAGAGGTTCTCCAATACATATCTCCACAGATGAGAAGATAAACAAACATCTTGGTAAAGCTTCTGTCCAAGATAAAAGATATTACGTACTCAAGCTGGAGCTCGTGGAGATGAATTCCTTATTGAAAAAGGAAGAGATGACTCCCAGGTTGGGAGGGAGCATTGATATGTATTGATTTATGGACAATCATTTTTCAGTTCGAAAAATGGTCTGGGATGAGCAGTTTCCTTTCCAGTTCGGAAAGTGGATTGAGATTTTTGAAAGACAACAATTTCTCATTGTGGTTAACATGGGAAATGGTCCAGTTTTTTGATGTATCATAGAAAACAGCTTCCCATTGTGGTTAACATGGGGAGTGGTCTAGGGCAGTCTCTCTTCTTGAGGGTTACTCAAGAAGACTGGCCCGCCTCGCCATACAATGATTTCTCATTGTGGTTAACATGAGGAATGGTATGTTTTGGAGGTTGGTATAGGACAGTCTTTTCCTCTTGTGGTTAACAGAGAAAATGGTCCAGACAGTCATTCCTTAGGGTTTATACATTCTATCTAGGGTGCACTTTGATTAGTGTAGGAGGAATGGCCCAGGGTGGGGAATGGTCCAGGCTCAACAATCAGGGACATACATTCCTTAGGGTTTATACATTCTCTCCAGGGTGCACTTTGATTAGTGTAGGAGGAATGGCCCAGGGTGGGGAATGGTCCAGGCTCAACAATCAGGGAAAAGCATTCCTTAGGGTTTATACATTCTCTCCAGGGTGCGCTTTGATTAGTGTAGGAAGAATGGCCCAGGGTGGGGAATGGTCCAAGTTCAGAAGATAGGACAATTATTCTTCCTTGCTTGAGAAGAATAGTCCAGATATCTTATTGTTCTACTCCGAGGGAAGATATTCTTTCAGATCTCACAAATGTGAGTGAAAGATTGGCCCAGATGATTCAGTTTATATCATAACATTGTTTTTGTGCAATTTTATATCATATGATTGTTATGAAGAATGTATGACAATAGATGTATACTACTATGGTGTATGTGTTCCACTGTTCATGACTATACATTGCTGATCAAGTACTTTTTTGTTACTTGGTGTGGTAGTGTACCACTAGATTGTAGTTATGTACTACTATGGATAGACACAGTTGTGTTCTATTTTTTTTCGATTGCCTTGAAGACTATCAGCAGTATTGGAAATGATTATCAGTTAGATGGATAATCAAAGGATAGAGATTTCCCAGATGGAAAATGGTTCAGAGAATTTACTCTTGTAGATTAGAAGAATGGATCTTGTATCACTCTATGGAGTGAGCATCATGTCTAATTACTCAGATAGAGTATGGCTTTGAGAGATGATGTAGCTAATGACATTGATGATGATGATGGTGCTCATGATCTATTCATGATCTAGTCTATACAACTATGTTGATGCTACCAGGTGAATGGTATGTTTTTGTGATCGAGACCATTACCTGTAATACCTCCCTAGCTAGGAGGGAGTGTTGATATTATGGTAGATGCAGGAGGTATTTACCTCTACATGTAAACCTGACGAGGATAGTATATTTCAGGAAGTAAGAAGAAACCCTAATGAGTTGTCTAATAACCCTAGAAGACTTGTCAGCTAAATAATATAATTTATATTAGGTTATTAGCCTCAAAGAGAAGAAGTCGGCCAAAAATAATAATATATATTGAATAGACAGATACCCAGAATGAGAAGTCGACCCAGATAGTTAGCCATAATTAGTATAAATACAGGAGGCCAGTTCTCATTTTGGAAGGCAGTCTCAAAATTGCAAAGCAACAACTTGTGTGCACTGCAGTGCCTAGTCTTGTGCATAAGTTTGAGGAGAGCTTCCATTCTAGCTGTTGCAGCTAGAAGATCACGTTTGGCTTGGACTATCTCTTGGTTAGGGTTTGGACTATCTGACCAGCTCTTGTTGATGTGCTATCCTTGGGGAAAGGTGTGCTACCCTTTGTTTATCTATCTAGCCTAGGGTTTGCTTCCAGAGTGATTCTCTTTCAAGGTTAAGGTGCTCAGAGGGTGGCTTCGGCCTATGGTTGGGTGACAATAGAGATATTTTCAATGGTAAAACGAGCACATCCATTATATTATAACAAATTGATCATCGGAAAATGACCCTCCATTCTCTTTAAATAGAGATCATGGACCAATCAGGCATTAAGCCACAGATCAATGGTCATTAAGATCAAGGAGAGTATGAACCATTAGATCACTCTATGTTGGGAACATATTGTGACTGTCGGATTTCCTAACTACAAATTCATACTAATGCATACTAAAGAAACACACTAAGAAACACACTTTTACATAACGACACATTAGACCAAGTAGATCTTAACTAACTCCTAAGTGTCTAAATATCCTAACATGGGGGGATATTATGAAAACCCTACTAGGTGGGGGTGGGCGGAGATATTATGGAAACCTCCAGGGTGAGGGCGAGGGTGGGGATGGGGGAAAATACTATGGAAACCTATGTGAGGATGGGGGTGGGAGGAGATATTATGGAAACCTCCAAGGTAAGGGTGGGGGTGGGGGGTAATATTATGGAAACCTATATGAAGGTGGGGGTGAGGGGAATTATTATGGAAACCTCCCTCTCCAAAGTGAGGGTGGGGATGGGGGGAGATATTACGAAAACATATATGAGAGTGGGGGTGGGGGGAGTTATTATGGAAACATATATATTTTCCCACAATATATTCCTCCACCCCCACCCTCATAGTCAAGGTTCCAAGTGGATATTTCTATAATATCTCTACCCACCCCCACCCCGACATTGGGTTTCATACTATCTTCTCCCACCTCCACCCTCATAAAGGTTTACATAATATCTACTCCCACTTCCAACCTTATCCTCACCCTAGAGGTTTCCATAATATTTCCCCTAACCCCCACCCTGATATTGAAGGTTTAGATAATATCTCCCCTAACCTCCACCCTCATAATATGAGGTTTATGATGAGGGTGGGGGTATGGGAAGATTTTATGAAAACCTTAATATGAGGGTGGGGGTGATGGGAGGTATTATGGAAGCCTTATATTATGAGGGTTGGGATAGGGGGAGATATTATGGAAACATTATGGGGTGGAGGGATATTATGAAAACCTTAACAGGTGTAGATGGGGAGATATATTATGGAAACGTTAATAATGAGGGTGGGGGTGGAGGGAGATATTATGAAAACCTTATGGGGTGGGGGGAATATTATCGAAACATTAATAAGTAAGGATAGGGGGAGATATTATCGAAGCCTTATTAAGTTTTCTATAATATCTCCCCCACCCCCATAACATGGGGATGAGAGTGGGGCCAAATGATATGGAAACCCTATTATTAGGGTGGGGATGGGGGGGATATAATTATAGAAACCTTAATAAGGTTTAGATAATAAAGGTTCCATAATATCCCCCCCTACCTCCACCCTTAGGTTTCCAGAATATCTCCCTCTACCCTTACCCTCATATTAATGAGGGTTGGGGTAGAGGGAGATATTATTGAAACCTTCATACCATCATAGTAATGAAGATGAGAGTGGGGGGAGATATTATGGAAATATTATTAGGGTTTCCATAGTATCTTTTTCCACCCTTAATACCCTCATAATATGAGGATGGGTGTGGGGGGATATATTATGGAAACCTTATTAAGGTTTCCATAATATCTCTCCCCACAATATTATGGTAATCTTATTAAGTTTTTCATAATATATTTCCCCACCCTTAATAGCCTCATAATATGAGGGTGTGTGTGGGGGGATATTATGGAAACCTTATTAAGGTTTCCATAATATCTTCCCCCACTCCAAGCGGGTGGGGGGATATTATCTTATGTTGTAGTTCCTAGATTTCCACTTGATATATACTTATATCTTATTATGTTTTAGATGATGGATGCAATGTCTTGGTAATTATTAAATTTATACATTGAACTAGATTAATAATATGATATAACAATATGAAATTAATTGATATTCAAGTTGATTATAAAATAGTAAAGACAAAAAATGAAAACATTTATTATTAAGAAAATGATCAATATGTGTTTATTTATTTATATAAATAATTAATATACTACCAGTAATAACACTACAACAATGCTTATTCTATGTTTGAGGAGTTCATTGGCCTAAGTTTCTTATTTGTATGAGAATTTTTTTCAATATAGATATCCATGATGGTGAGAATATCTTTATACTAATATTATGTGTTTTAAAACAAGATTTTCTATGATGCCAATATCTACATCCTAATAATTTTTATATTAACAAGGCTACATGGTATCTTATACCCATCGAATTAGAAAATATAATATTATAAACAAATGAAACATTCAGGTGTAAAGAAAGCATTTGAAAATTGTCGAGAGGTTGCAGAGTAGGGAGACAACTATCAACATGACTTTGCACTGATGGGGTGTATAATTTTGAATGCAATGGTAAGCTTCTTGTCTGCATTCCATAAATATTATGTCAACTGTGGCATACCCCCAAAGGAGTATATTTGGTATTTTTATTTACCAGTATTTGCAGGAATGTATGTAAAACAAGAAATATTTAAGAAAATAGCTTGATTGTGTAAGTTTTAATGCCTGCAAATTTGAAGAATTTTATTTTGGCAATTCTTTCAATTGTACACTAGTTCAACTCTATCCTGCGATCCATTCAATTTCATATTCCTAATAACCTTCTTATATTTTGGGACTATAGGGTTGCAGTTGACTCTATCTATGATTGTGCATAAGGACTATGACCTGATTTTTGCTTTCCTTGTCTTGCGAAATAGAGGTATCATGTTGGATTCTTACTGGAGAGAGATAAACAACAATCAGTAGGTCCAAGTATGTCCAAGTATTATTGAATCGGGGCAGGATTTTTGTTGATATGTACAAAAATAATGAAATTGTTATGAGCCAAGTGTTAATTGTGTCCATAACATGACAACCTTTTTGGAGGCCTTGTTGTGGGATTCATAAATGCTTCACAACTTTCCCTTATAACTACAACTATTGGTCCCTTTATTGTAAACTTTCCCTTGTAACTACAACTACCAGTCCATTTTTTGTGGTGACAGGAGGAATATACAATATCTTTCTCCACACGTTTGTTGAAAACATTCAATATGCATATATTGAAGCTGCTATAATTGTAGAGAAAGTTTGGGAACCTTCTTAGCTATATTTTTCATATTCTCTTTCATAAGGATGATTCAACTACTTTTTTTTTCTATAACTGTTCATTAAATCCTAGTTAATTTTTTCTCATTTAAATATTTCTTCATGTTAACAAATAAAGGTATTGAAATATATATCTATTTAGACTTCATTCCAACTACCCATTACTGGATTCTATATCAAGGTATGGATTACTACCTCCAACACCCCCTCCTCTCAAGCCACATTTTGGATCGCACCTCCTAGACACCCTACCAATCAGCCTCAACACCCAACTCCAATACTCCACCAATTTTCGACAAAAATAAAACCCATAAGAAAAAAAAATGAGGAAGTCGTGATTTTTAGAAGTTGGTTTGTAGGGATATGGATTGTAGAAATAATTTATGGTTGAAAAAATTCAGTGGGATTTTTACACTTGTTGATAAAATTGGGTCATCTCGATTTCCCTCTCTTGGAATAATAAAAAACAAATTGATATCAAAAGAAGAACAATTTTGAATGATTAAGATTTCATTGTGTATCCCTCAGTCTCATCTTCACCACACATTTTCCAGATTCAAAATCCCAATTCATATGCTCAAAATATCTATTTTTACATCCAAACGCCTAAAGAGCACTTCTTCATTATGCAATTAAGATAATTTTCAATGGAATTAAAAATTCTTGGAACCATTCCTAATCATCTTATAACTCATCCCTAATTATCTTGGAACAAGTCCTTTGTATTTTATTTTATTTATTGAAATTATCTTGTGGTATAAACCATGTAAATCTGGTGGAATACACCACCATATATCATGTGGGTACACCACATATATCTTTGTATCCTTCCAAATACTTAGTTTATTATTTACGTCTAATAAGGCATACAAACCTATTCTCATCCCCTTATCCTTCCATATCCCTTACTCCACTTCTGAAATTACTCGTCTCCCTTACCCCATGGCGCTCTATGGGAATCCCGCCTTATTTATCCTATTTTCCCACTCCCCTTTCCCCCTTATCACTCCTCTCCTTTCTCCTTACTCCCCCCCTTTTTTACTCCATACTTGAAATTTTTTCCAAGTCATCGATGGGCAGACCTTCTCCACCTCCCTTACCTTACTTCCCTCACCCCCAACTCCTTTTCTCAGCCTCTACCATTACTTCCCCATTCCTATTCACAATGGTTCATGACCTCATCCTTCTCCTCGACCCCCTCCTTCTTCGTCGCTTTATTCCTCCCTTCTTCCTTCCCATTCCCTCCTCCCACACTCAATTCATTTCTCACATAACTTATTTTCCGTTATTTTATTACCAACCACACACTTCATGACATGTGGAAATTACTCATTGGATGATATGGAAATTTTATTAACCAATAAAATTGTGCCACATGGCCTATATGATATCCAACCACAGAAGGACACATGGTATCCTATGGGAATGTGACACATGGAAACTAAGAAATGGTGACACATGGAAATTCTATAACCAATGGAATGTGACATGTGGCAGTTGTGTTGACTTATCACTAAATGACATGTGGACTATTGACTGGGTGATTACGAGGATACCACTAGGTGTGGATTGGGCATGGGTGGAGGATGACTAAGCAATCAAAATATTAATTAATTTCCTAAGAGGTCGAAATCTCAAATATACATAATCTTCTTTGATTTATTATTAAGTGTATAATACGCTTTTTATTATATGCCATTGTAAATCAAAAACCCCCATGCATGTGGGATATCGTTTTATCAAAAAAAGCTTGAATTTTAATAACTAGGATGAAACTTTAACAAAGGGCCAATATTTCCCCATCAAATTCAATTAATGGTTGTTGAATCTTATTGCTTTGAAGGTCATATCTCGATATATGGGAGTTGAAATCACACAAACTTTACCTCGTTGGAAAGGTGTTTCAACGAGTAAGATGATGGAGTATGTTTTAAGGGTTGAACTTTTCCAAAATTTTCTTATAAATTGAAAGAATAGTCAGTAATATGTTCCTTCTATGCTGATAAATATGCTTGACACCTCGCTTTCATGAGCTCATATATTGAGATCTAGGAATTGAACTTGCATCTAGGAGGACTCATTATAAATATAAGATGATTAATATAACATATAAATTGGTTTCCATGGATGAAACATTGAATATAACATCCACAAAATTAAAACACATTCCCCTTTTTAAAAGGGAAACCAATTAAAAATTTTGGAAAATAAAATTTTACATTAAAACTTTTATTAAGGATGAAAATGGACCCACTTCAAGGCACAAATATCAATGATGAAAATGCAATAAAGAGACTTAAAGGAGGCATTAGTTAAAGTGGTATTTTCAAGAAAGAGAAATCCCTAACTACTTGAGGAGTTAGAAGAACTTGTTTTCAAAGGAAAGAACAAACTTCATGAAGGGGTTAAAAGCAAGAAGTCAAAAGATCTGAACAAAAGGAACCAATTATCAATATCCAGTCAAGCTTCTAATCAGAAAAATAGTGATCTCCATCTTCTCCACTTCTCTTTTTCTTCTACACCATTTTCTCAAAGCTTTAAGCCTGAATATCTAAATTGATCATAAGATTGAGATTATTGAGCGTCCGTGTAATCTTTCAATACTTTTATTATATGATCATGGAGTATTTATAGACACATATGCGACTGCTAAATAAATTTTGTATATGGTTTAAGATCTCCCATGAATAAAAATACACAAAGAATTACTTTGAGGCATGACTTCAATGATGTTTCATATATTGGGATTTATGAGTGTGAGATATTTGAAGTATGCTTATCAAATTCTCTTTTTTTTTAATTGCAATACTCTTTTAAAATTCTTTGAGATGATCAAAACTATTCTCTTCCTTTTCTTGTGAGAAGATATGGATATGTTTACTATTTGTATGTGATTAAGAAGGTTGTAGATATGATGTTGAGCACAAATATATTATGATATTGAAGCCTTCCTTCAATATTTAAATTATTAAAAGAATTCTTGTTGATCTTAAAGATTAGATCAGGTTATTAAGGAAGCTTTTCATATATATAAAGAAATAAATATCTGGGGTTTGCTTCTTATAATTCTCCCTAATCCAAGATATGCAAGATACATTTTTCAGCCAAAGAGGAGTACCACCTCTATAAAAACGTATGGGGATTTATATCCTCATTAGGTTATTGTTCAATATTAATCAATTCAAAAATCAACATATTTGGAAACCATAATGGGGAGCCATTTATTTTCAAGATATTTGATCCTTTGTTTTAGATATGATTGAAGAACTAGAGTCTCCATGGGTCAAAGCTTTGAAAATAAAATTAAAAAAAATTGCTCCTATTCTAGATGCATAGGGTTTACAAAAATATTATTCAGAAATGTTTGAATGACTTCAAAAAGAGTCAATAACAATAAAATATTTGGGAGAATGAACTCCCTCATGATTTCATTGAAAGAATTCTTAAAATCCCTCACAATTCCATTGGAAACATTCAAGGATATCAAGAAAATTTTCATGGCAACTCCACAAAAGAATTTCATTCATGTCAGGATGCTCATTTATCTTCTTCACCAATCTCATCAATGTATTTACAAGACTCAAAAAAAGAAAGAATTATCCATATAAGGAGGCAATTTCATAGAACCCCATTAAATATACCAGAAGTAGATTTTCAGAGGCCTAATATTTCTATTGAAAACATTTCTACATTCTTTTGGAATAATTCAAAAGATCCAAAGCAACACTTGTTTAATTTCAAAAGTATATGTCATGATTTAAACCTCATCGAGGACAATGTTACATGTCGATTTTTCTTACAAACTCTGTGTGGGAACGCTCTTGAATGGTTCCATTCATCGTCACTTGGTACCATTACTAGTTGGGATGTGTTAGAAACTTTTTTTACTGAAACGTTTTCCCACCCACCCTCTCCCATATGGACAAGATAATGAATATTTCAAGATTTCATATACTCCATATGGAGATCTTTTAAGAAAAAAATTTGAAAAATATATTGATGAATCTTGTTGTAACCTTCTAGATTACATATGCATTCAAGACGAGATACATTAAGGAAAACACATCAAGACACATGTACTCAAGAAGTGTATGTGGGAAGGTTAACCGACTAAATGTCTATTCCATATTCATGAGTATTTTTACAATAGAGAGGTTGTTGGAGTGGTTATACATGCTCCAACTAATCCATTTTTTAAGTATATTTACCCTCTATTACATACATTAACTTGGTTTATCTCCTTTATTACCTATATTTATATATCACTTCTAATGTATGATGACAAGGGCCTAATAATCCTCTACAATATATTCCCCACACTCAATTCCTTTCTCGTCCCTAGAAATCATGCGTCTAAGTCCTGAGTCCAAGTGGCCATATGACAGGTTCACCTCCTCGATCTCCATGTTATGCTTGCCTCTATCAACTATAATTTATTTCAAGAGATTCCCCAACTGTTTTTATTGCCAAGTCGGTCACTCAATTCATACCTAGAATTCTCATGTGATTTGCAATTTGTCTCTCTCATAGGATTCTTCATATGGGATCAAAGAGGGTCTACATCATCAACCAACCATTCTGTTGCTTTCAGGAACTATTCTATAATTCTTGTACCAAGAGATTTGATTTAATATTCTTGTCATCATCTTTTGTTTTAAGATATTGTGTGTGTGTGTGTCTCGTCATCTAATGTATCTTTCTTGAATTTATTAGACCACTGCAAAATTTTCATGTTTGATGCTCGTCATGCATGCTTTCTATAAATTCTCTGCTCACTTAGGGTTGCAAGGATTCCCTTTGTCAATGCTAAATCTTTTATTCACTGCTTTGTTGCTCATCAATGTGTTTTCTATGTTGTTGTTGTCAGTCATGGATATGCTTTCAGATATTTAGGAATGTATGGATTCATCATCTTATTTTACATGAAGGAGTTCTCCTTATGACTCAGATAATAAAAAAACACTTTTGTTGGTACATACTTTTATGAATTATATCGAATGTGTATCGACTAATGTTGGTGAGAAACTGATCTCATCCACTAAATACCAACTTACATTACAATGATGGAGGGAATTACTTGCCTTCGAAGAACTCACGTTTAACCCCCTCATTCTTTAAACTCTATTTTTAACTTAATTGACTCAATTATACACTTGACCCAATGAAGTTTCTAATTCAAATTCAACTCAACTTTTACAATAAATCATGACTCAATCAACAATATATGGTTAAGAACATGTGTTTCCTCTTAGGAGGTCACAGGTTCAAATCCAGAGGGGGGTAGGGTATGTATACCTTTGTAGACTTTACCAGTCAAATCGCTGGGCGGAGGGGGGTCCCTTGTCCCACAAACAAGAGGGTCTCATACACCAATTTGGTGTGCTGACTTGGCCATGACATTAAAAATAGATTATTATTATTATTATTATTATATATATATTCTTTTCCAACTCGAATTGACTACAATCTTGACTTGACTATGAGTTGAGCCGACTATGACTCGACGGAGAGACACAAACTATCCTTCATGTGGTGAGATGTCAAAACATTTCTAATACTCTTAGAATGGTATCCATGACTCTGTTTTCTTTTATGCTTCTTCATTCCACCAAAGTCTTCTTAATATTTCAAACTTTATACAAATGTTTTTTCCCATATTCTCGACCAACTATCAATATTGAGTTAAGTCGATCAACG
>JZKD02S2037709.1:0-21453 GCA_000966675.3 Picea glauca | reverse complement strand
GGCAATTTCTCTGGTGGACGTAGCCCACACTGGGTGAACCACATAAATCTATGTCTCTATTGTATTGTGTATCTTTTGTGTTTTGTTTCCACATTTGTTTTATTTTATTTCTCCATGGTACTGTTTTTCTAACATGGATGTGGGATTGCCTAAGGTTGAAGGGTTGATGGAGAAGGCCTTGGTGAATAGATTCATGGGGAAAGTTGTTAAGAGGTACGCTTTGAGGATGTGTATGGAAGAGGCCCAAAGACCTATGCTAGGATATACAATGGTCTTTCATTTGCTAGTTCAATGGTGGTTTTGGTTTTTGGTAAAAAATGGTAGTGATGTAGAAACTCTCCCCAGGAAGGACCGGTTATGGGGCCCTTTGGGTCTTTGTTTAAAGAAGTGGAAGCACAGATTTGACCCAATAATAGATCCAATATACCTACAACGAATTTGGGTTCTTTTATCAAGCCTTCCAATGGAGTTGTGGAATAGGAAAATACTAGAGGGAGTTGGGAGTTCCTTAGGGCACTTCAATGCATTCGAGGGAAAATGTTGGGAAAAAGAGGACTATAGGATTTTCAAAATATTGGTGGAAGTAGACTTAAGAGAAGGCCTCCCAACTAAAATGGATATCAAATGCAGAACCTTATCCTTTTCTCATAAGCTATATTTTTGGAAAATTTTGTTTAGCTATGGTTATTTCCATGAAGTTGGGCATCCGTGGGATGATTGTAAAAACCATAGAGAGGTACAAAAGACAAGCCCTTTAGTCAATATGAAAAATTCTTCAATCAATAAGTTGTGAATCAAGAAAGCTAAGGCTTGAATAAACCCTTTTTGAAAACAATGATGCAATGGTATTCTCTAAGGAAGTGTTTCAATCTTTGAAAGAGCTTGAAGGAAAAAATAAAGTACTTCTTGAAAATGAGGAAACATAGTGAAGGCTCAAGAGCAAAGCCTTATGCTTAGGTAAAGTAGACAATAACACACTTTTTTTCATGACTACGCAAACTATAGGAAGAAAGTTAATACAATTTGCGAAGTAGATAAGTCTAATGGCACTGGGGCCAAATCCTTCAAGGATATTGCAAAAGTTGGAAAACAATGCTTTAAAAACCTCTTCAAAGATCCTAAAAATACAAATATTGGTGAAATTATGAAAGCCATAAGTCTCTTCCCTATACTTATTGATGACAATATGAACTTGGAATTAGAAGCAAAAGTCATAATTAAGAACTGAAAACAATTTTAACCTCCTTCAAAAAGGCAAAGACTCTAAGTCCAATGGTTGAATAGTTGAATTCATCCTTGGGACTTGTGATATGTCAGAGGGAGATTTACTGAGAATGGTTGAAGAGACAAAACAATCAAGGAAGATTATAGGAACCCTAAATTCCATGTTTATAATTCTCATTAAATATGTCAACACCAACTGGGCTGTTGTACTCTACAAGAACTTCAATGATGTTCCTGATTAGCTAGTCCGAAATATAAGCACACATTGCATAGACATAAATGTAAATGTTCACAATTTTATACACACAACACTCATATATTGTTTTAGAGAAACACCAAATCATTAGTCTTTTCAAAGTACAAGAAAAACTTCCCAGTTGGATCCCAAGAATAAGAACATCATGCTCCCAAACATTCAAAAATATTACCCCTACTACAATCTAAATCAAAACAAAATATCCTTGCACAATTGAACATTAAAAACAATGTAGCAAGTTCCTTTTAAGACTTAGATAAATTAAAATCATGCATGAAGACTCTGAAAATAGTGGGTAATTACCATGGAATTGATTTTGATCCACCTTAATTATTTCAAAATCCCACTATAGATTTAGTCACAAAACCAATTAATCGGTAAATAATGAATTGGATAACAAAGGAATCTCGAGCACCCACTCTGATCTAGCTATGAAATAGAATAGAAGGCTATGGACCAAGATTCAATAGTTTTTTTCCCCAAGTTGTTGTTGTTGCTACAATTCTTGCCATTACAATTTGTCTATATTTTCCTTGTCATGACATAGATGTTTCCTCTAAAGGATTCCAAAGAAAAAAACCCGGTGATAACTTACTCTAAGAAAAATATGTCCATTTATACAGATGCCACCTATTTGATGGTAAATACAATTACGACCTCTTTGGTATCTTGCCACAAGGCAAATGCTACTTGCACCTTGGATGGTCCTAGCATCTAAGGCAGTCAAAGGGGAAGAAGGAGAGGTGAGGGACTTGCATGCAAGCCCTCTTAGGACCACCTAGCTTGGGTATTGTCGTCCCTTAGTTCCCTAGAGGGACAAAAAGGCTCGAGAGTGGTGTTTGTAGGCAATGTGTGTGAAAATGAGCTCGTCGATTTTCATACCAACAAACTAATAAAAATGAATAACAAGTTGTTTACTCCTTTATGGCCTCAGAGAGATGGTCTAAACTAGTTCTTGGGGTAAACCAAGGTATAAAACAAATATTAAGTGAATGGTTTATGCAAAATTACAAGAATCAAGAGTAAAAAATAGCTTAAGAAACCTACATCCATGCCATTTAATATGGCTGGAAATTATGAACAACAAGTTGTGTGTGCCTCCAATGATTTGAAAACAAGCCCGAAATTGCTTGGAAATTGGTCCAGGTAAATTAAAGATGGGATACGTGTAAAATTTGAGGTCTACAAGTTCAATTCCATCCCTTTAGTAGGTTTCTATAGTGATAAAAAATATGTAATTGGTTGAAAAATAAAATTTTAAAAGATGATGGGTGGATTGATGAAATGTTTGAAGCTTTAGCCATGTATGATTTTTTAATGTTTATTTGGTTAATTAACAAGCAAGACCAACATTCAGTTATGAAGGTCCCCCCAATTAGGCTCACACTCGTTATCTCACAAATGTTTTTCCCAGTATAAAATGAGTGAGTTGGCGTACACCACTTGGTCAGAACAATGAGTGCCCCAAGCAGTTCAAAGAATGAGGGGTTAGCCCCTTCTTATCACTAGCACTTTCAGGCTCTTAAAGCTGCTTAGATGGAAGGATGATACATGTGAAAAGTAAGACGATCAAGACCCCCTCGAGGGAGTTTAGCTGAGCTTACCCAAGCAATGTAGTATTCCAATATGGGATAAACTATTCAATGTTTATGAGATTTATCAAATGAGACCAATTTGAGGAAAGCTCACTCAATCAATACAAGGAAGAAAACATTTATGAGGGGCCCTTAATCAATATTCCTTAGCTTTAACTCTTAGACTTCTAGAAATTGAGAATCCAAAAATGAAAAGACCAAGCCATCCATGTGGTGAGATCACGTCTTTCTTTCACAAACGTGTCTCTTGGTCAAAAAAATTGAATAATTGAAATCTATATAATTAATATATAATATATATGTATATGAATACTATATAGATAGATATATATATAGAAAATTCTTGTTTCATGGGGCATACCCTATCTCTTTTTTTTTTTTTTTAGTCTATAGGCCCCTTTAGGGGAAACAACTTGAAAATATAGAATAAGAATACATGTTCACAAAAGAATAGTACTAGTTCACCCTCGCTACTAAAATTGACATTAATCATAGTGGGTATGATGGTAGGGATACCTAACCATCACCCAATCACAGGGAAATGTTCCTTTAGCCTTTGACTCAGGTGTCATGACACTTGTGAAATTAAAGAAAGAATATAATGAGATAAACTATACTACTGAGCCCAAAGGAACGGGGTTGAAGCTCTTTCTAGGTCACATAGTCACCACGTGCAAAGGAAATTTAAACTAGTAAATCTCACTCAATTGATACATGGAAGAGAAAATTTATGAGGGGCCCTTGATGAGGATTCCCTATCTTTGACTCTTAGAATTCTAGAAATTAGCAATGTAAAAATGAAAAGACCAAGCCATCCACGTGGTGAGATCACGTCTTGCTTTCACAAATGTGTCTCTAGGTTGGCAAAATTGAATAATTGAAAAATATCTAATTAATATACACTAGATATGTATATGAGTACTATATAGATAGATAAATAGGTCTTGTTTCATGGGGCAAAACTAGTTTTTTTTTTTTTTTTTTTACCCGATTTTTTTTTAATGTTTTTGTTTACTTTTGTGTATAGGCCCCTTTAGGGATAACAAACTGAAAATAAGAAATAAACATAAATATACTCAAAGGAATAGTACCAGTTCACCCTCCCTACTAAACTTGACGTTAATCATAGTAGGTATGATGGAGTGGATACCTAACCATCACCCAATCACAGGGTAATGTGCCTTTAGCCTTTGACTCGGTGTCACAACACTTGTGAAATTGAAGAAAGAATATAATGAAATTAAATATACTACTCATCCGAGAGGAATGGGTTTGAATCTCTTTCTAAGCCACATAGCTTCCATGTGCAAAGGAAACTTCAACTGGTTCCTTGGTTAGTGGGATAGAAATTTATAATGGAAACTTGATAATTAATAATTATAGAGAAATGGATATTGATCTCAATGAACAAAAAGGTTTGAAAACAAAGATTTTTATCTTGAAAGTCGAATGCTTATGTAATAGTGAAGCATGTGAGAAATTATAAAATCAAATAGACCAAAAATAAATTATAAATTATCAACAATATGAGGGGTTTTTACATGGTTGTTTTCTATTTTTTCTTTCTGACTTGCTAGCTCCTCTGTCTCAAATAGGTCTTCATGTGGTTCCCTACCACTTAGGAGAAGCATAAAGAGCAACTAGTCATTTTCTTAACAAGTTAGCAATACATTTTTAGTATATTTTATAAATAAAAATGAAAACAAAGGAAACCAAAATTAAATCTACAAGTATATCGACCCACAAAGAAGGCTATCCCAGAAGGGTAAACTGATCAAAATGGCCAATTTTATTGTTCAAGGCAATAATAACAAAGAATACAACATAACTAGCATTCACAACTATCCCTCAACCCTCAATTGTCAAAGATTCAATCCTAACATCCCAATGAGAACAAATAAGCAACAACCACCAAGAACCCTAAGAAATTAGTAGATCTTAGCTACTATATTCAACAAGTCCTCCAAAATAAAAAAAACAGTCCCTTATTTATAAGAGAAGAGGAGGCTAGGGTTAGTTCACAAGACACTTGTCACTTTTGGAAAAGTGACAAGTGGACCCACCCAAAATAATTTTTCAAAAAGTAAATCAAATAAAATCTTTTTTCAAAAATATCTTACGATATTTTATTTGCAAAAAGGAAAACATTCAAGAAAATGACCTTTTAGTCAAAAATCCCTTGAGCAAAAGGACACAATTGCTACATTATTACTTTAATTTAGGAATTTTTTCTTCCCAATGGAACTTTTGATTGTTGGGCATGGATTTGTAGTTGCAAATTGGGGATATTTGTGGTGTGAAAAGGTCATCAATGGCTATTGGGTTCATCGGGAATGCGGGCCCAAAGGATTGGGGAAAATTTGGTTGCTTTGGGAGGGTAGGCGAGTCTTGGCATTGGTTGCCGAAAGGAATTAAATGCTCATTTTTAGAGCACTTTTCAAACATGAAATTTCACCCCACTCACTACTTATAATGCATTGATGCCATAATGTCCTTTGCTTGGATCAAATTAGGTTCAATTGAACTAGAATTGAACCTAAAAAAAATCTCAACCAAGTGTTGGTTTGGAGATGAATCAACAAATTGATGGGGAAAACTAAAATATGAATGCAATTGAGAAATTTGGGCTGCTAGTAGTGATCTACCTCATGATAGGTGAAATGGGTCCCCTCTTGATTGAAGAAATTTGGTTCCGAATACACCCAATTTTTTTTCCCTCTTTTAGTGATTAATTCCAAGGTCAAACATAATGCTATTTACTCTTAGAATTTTAACTAAAAACATATCTTAATTTATAATTGGGACCACTATGATCACAAATTATACTTTTCCATGTTCATTTGGGTTCTTTTCAGGTGAAAGTTTGACTCATGATGAAGAAGTTATGGGAATTTGGCTCACATATTTCGTCAAACACATTGCATGTTACTATTCATAGCTCTTTCCTTACTGAGCGCCTTAAAAAATACTATAATATATTAGTTATATGAGATCTGAGAATAAAATCAAACCCAAAAACTCAAGTAAACAGACAAACCCCATAGGGTGCTAGCATTTTTCAGAAAATGCTCAGATCATCAAATTCGGTTCTATAAACAATTTTTTTTGGAATGAGAACAAGGGTTATAGGTCCAAATGGCATGGATTCCTCTTGAATTTGCTCCGAATAAAAATAAAATCAGCTAGGTACATGATTCTTTAAAAATACCAGGTTAACAAATTATATGGATTCCTTCAAACATTCTAGCAAATACCCAACATCCAAATTACCAATTAAAGTAGGGAATAACTTATATTTGATCTTAATGGTTGTAGGAAGCATATTTAAAACCATGCCCACTCAATTACTTCTCCAAATAAACAACATGAACACATCCCATACTTAAATTTACAAGTAAAAACTCAAACCCCCATTCTCTTAACCATAAAAAATCAAGCTGGATGAGCCATCAATTCAGCCATGAAAATGGAGGAAATAAATGGCCAACACTTAAGAAAATTCAACCCAACATCCAAGGATGTAAACTCAAGCCATTTTTCCATCAAAATCTATTTTGATAAACCATTCAACACACAATTCTACACTCTACACTCAAAACCCAACACTCTCCACCAGAAATCACAAAAGAAGAGACATGAAAATTTGAGCTCAACCATAAACCAAGCTCCCGAATCATGAACCAGATGAAATCATGCAATCTATGAGAGAAATAAACCATGAAAACTTATATGTGCCTGCAAAATCCATGGGTTGGTGCTTGGAATGGTTGCACTATGAAATCATCCACCTCCATAACCTCCACTGCTCTAAAATTGATGAGGAGTGAATGAAGGAGAAAGGGGAAAATACCCCCAAATCGAATTTGCATGGGAGGGGGTGTGCGACACTCTCTTGTCTTGTATTGGTATGTGTGCAAGAGTTCAAAACCATGTTGTGTCCCTTTCCCTTCACAACTTAGTGTTTGGGGAAGTTGGTTAGTGGAGGGTTATTAAATCAAAACAAAATGCATCACTTTGAAGCAAAAAAGAATGGACCCACATCATTTTAAGGTAAAACAAAACAAAATCCATAATAACAATACATAAAACATTCAAAATCTATTATAATGAAGACTCAAACATAGGTAGACCCAATATTAATATATTCTAGTATGAATCAAATTTGGTGCACTGRCCTAGGCCACCAAAARAAACTTTTTGTTGTAGTTTTCAAAAGAAGAATGCAAATGCTATTGGCCAACTTACTTAATAGGAAACGAGTAACRCACTYGCCTCTTTTATAGCTCAATCCCTTTGAAAGCTATCTAGAATTTTCAGCAATGTCTACTATTCCAAATCACCTCTACCCAAAATGTTTAGCTTGCTAAACAACAATGTAGGGGTAATACATTAAGAATGTGTTGTGGCAAACAACAACCCCCCTAATTTTATGTTATGTTTGATTGTAAATTAGGGTCCCATTTAGTTTATTTGAATTTTTGCTTTGTCTCTCTTTGGTTGTATTTGATTTGAGTGGTTTGTATCATAGTTGTGTAAATATTTTGTCTAAGTCTTGAAGCGACTCTAACATTGTTTCCTTGTATGTATATCGATTTTTGAATTTCATGATTTCTAACATGAAATTCAAACAAGATTTCGATTGATTTCGTTGATGACTGGTTCTTGTTTTCTTGGTTCTGTTACAAGTCATTTCATGATATTCCACATGAGCTACAAGATCAAATTTCGTTGAATAATCAAATATTTGGGAATGCTATGGTTATAGTCATGATATTTATTATAACTTGGATTTGTGAGAAATGCTTAAATGACTTACATATATTCCGAGCCTATCATTTAAATTTTTTATTATAACATTGCTATGATTGTCATGCTGTGAATTTTGGTTATCAATATTATCATGTGGATATTATGCAAAGGTATTGGTAATCAATATTTTGATGATTATTTTAATGACTCCCTTTCTTTGATTTTATACCATGATTTGATCGAAACCACACAACATGACATATCACAACAAGAGTTTATGAACTATAATTATAATTTCTTTGGGCATAGGGTAACATACTATACAAATTCATGGTTATTTATGATTATTACGAGTGTCAGTGCTCCTTGAAACAAGTGATAGCCTTATGACATACCATGTTTGTTAACACCTGGTCTCTATATTAATCAAGATCGTTCTTTACTGTCTTATCTATTAAATTGAAAGATTATTCATGCAAGATCAAAAATATAGGTTCAATGTACAATGCCATTAGATTGTCTTGGAGTCTTCAAATTATTGGGTTTTTTATAACTATGCTTTGAAGTTTCGGTCATCTCCTTTGCATTCTCTCACCTTGTGTCAAACCGACTTTGCTTGTCATGGCCCCTTTTTTCCAGAATCGAACCCACAGGCCCTGAACTTATAGAAGCACATGATGAAAATATACCTTTGTTACAGAGAGTGGGATGATTGTGATTTCTTATGTTTTTTCATGGCAATAACTTGTAAGTAGCAAGGGCAGTTTTCACAGAGTTATAATGGTTGAATGGCGAGACTAGGAGACATAGAAATACCATGATCGCAGAGGCTACTCATTTGTCAATGGTAGGGGAAGCTTGATACAAAAAATGTACCAATGAAGGTCATTACATGGTCATAAGTTCTGGTGCCAACTAAGGTAGCATATAGCCCAAAAGGTATGCCAATTAGCAAAGTCCAACATAAATGACATACATTATATCACATGTGAGGGTTGTTTTGGTCTAGTTTTCTATTATCATTTCAGATTGTTAATGGTCTTCCTAGGTTATCAATTAATTTGTCATTTCATCTAAGGAAAAGTCTGTCTAAGATGGAAAAATTTTACTAGTCTAAGTTTGGCAATCCTGAAAGAACCTTGTTTCAACATGGGATTATTTGCACCTTGGTTGAATTCCACCTTAATCGAATTGAAGATTCATCAAAAAAACTTTATTCAGAGAAACCAGTTCTCTGAAACTCCAAAATTTGTCAGTCACTCTCCAGAGTTCGATTTAGAGTTTGAATCTAATAGTCCAGTTGGAGTTGATCATGAAAATGATAATCCATCTTGTAATGAAATTCTTTCAAGGATAACTCAAAGTACGAGTATAAAATTGGTCTCAAATCTCAATATAGTGGAATCTAGTGAAGATCGTAAATCTTCTTTTGAGTTTATTAATCAAACATGTGTAACACAATTCATATCTCAAGGTCCCAAGGTCACATAATCATTTGTTTAAAATTTGCTAGTAATATTAGAGGAATACAATAATTCAAAGAACAAATGCCAGGCAAAAATAATATCACGATTTATACCTGTCGTTAAACAAACTGTGAAAGGAAAGTCTAGAGATGATCCTGGTTTCAAGGCATGTTTCTAGAAGGAGAAATATTATGGTATTGTTCCTCTTTTAAAAGGCGATATTGTGGAACTCGAACTAGAGAATGAGCAACTCAAGATTCAAAAAAAAAACTTTAACAACATCTTATGAATTATCGATTTGAAGAAGTCAGTCAAAGTTTAAGGTTCCATGGTTATTAATGCTTCAGGAGTTAATGTTTTTGTCTCTTTAGATTTGAAAAGTGTTATCCATTGATGTTCAATTTCTATAGTTAGGATTTTGTTGAAGAATTATTCTATTTTTGAGGTACAAATTTGTTAGTATTATGTTGTTATTTGATTCTATTTGATTATTTAAAAGCAGCTACAAAATCATAGATTATGTAGCTACTCTATTTTAAGTGTATTTGTTAGTAATTCATTTTTATTTTTATTTACAAGTGTCCAATGAAGGATCAAAAGCATCATATAAAGTCAATGTCCAAGTTACCATGATGCCTGTTACTTATCTGAAGTTTTATAATATTATGATCTTTTATTGCTTTTGTTGGGTTGTTAAAAGTATTCATTGTAATATTTCTAGAATATATATAGTTGTAGAGGATTTGTCTCCTGATTTTAAGGAGATTTGTTTTATCTTTTTACCTCATAAACTCTTCATTATAAAAGAGTGCGAGGAAGCAAAAAAGGGCATTTAGATTTTGGGTGTTGTGGGTGGGAAATGCCCCTACGGACTAACATTAAGGGTTTTGTAATGCATGCAGAAATGAACTAAAGTCTCCTACTTTTTACCATCATCCCAATCATAAACCCCATTATTCATATGTAAATATAAGGTTAAAAATATCAAGTTATTGTACCTTAGTTTCCATGTTTGATGTTGATCCTTTAATGTTCGGTCGCTCCTTGACTACAAATCTCCTCCCAAAGTTGACCTGCATTCATAAACAGATAAACAAAGAACTCCAAACATGCATATGATCTATGAACTAATGGGTTAGAGATTCTATCAAAATATAAGCAATATTAAACATTAAAAACCTCATATGACGGGACAGGAAAAGTACTTCTTTCATTAATCTCACAGGAGTAACTTACAATAGTGAGATCGACCACTGCTCCTCGAATCTGGTCCTGGGCTCCTCTTCAACTGTGCTCCAACTGCTTTTGTATATGCTTCTCTTCACACAATGGTTGCAAAAGGTTGGGGCAAAGGGAATGCAAAATCGGGTAGAGTTTCTTTATAATTATTTTCCTCCTTCTAATGGGACCCCTACCCCTTCTTTTATAGGCTAGAAAGGGCTAGGTATTTGGTCGAGTGACCGGCTATGGGCGGTCAAATAGTTTAGGTAACTTACCCAAAACTGTGAGTTTCATCTGCAACTTTCCATTTTTTGTGCTTTTGTAGGTATACACGGGTTGTAGTGGGTCAACTAGCATATACACGCGTGCAGTAGTAGAGCAGGGCACATGTGCCTTAAAAAGGGGTGTTTTTAAGAAGAGTTGTTCAATAGTGGCTTGGAAAAAATGGAAAATGAGATGGCCCTATGCTAGGTATGCATGTTTGGTGCAAATAAGGGTTATAACAGATGCCCCCTATTGTATGAGGTCAAAAGAACATCTGATGGCCGAAATACATTATCAATCTCTACCAACATACGAAACAAGTGAGCCTAGGGACCAGATTTCGGGAGGTGCCATTTGCAAAATAACAATTGTCTCACCAAGACGGGCATACCCATGCTCGGGATGAAATAAAATCATGGCTTCCAATCAAATTCACTGCAGATCCATGTCATATAACTATATAAAGTGTAGCCGTGAGCAATACACAGTGGATCTACATCTTGAAATAAAAAAAATATACATGTATAGTATCCATCTTCCAGAAGCTAATAAGGCATGATGGCTAGAGATGAGGCCTTCAAAGCTTGAGCAACAACTTCAAAATCTTCATAACCCGGGTAGGAGTGTAATATGAGTATACGAATTCACTACCCAGAGGTATTTGACAGCTTGTTAGGAATGGACTACAGGATCTTGATGATTAGGCTAAGGGCTTCATTGATTTTGAACAAAGACTTGATTGGAATTTTGGGATGGTTGGGCATGAGGGAAAGATACAAACTGTAGAGGGGCTGACTCAAGCTTGGTAAAAACTTCCCTTGGACAATAGCACGACAAAAGATGAGACTCATGCAACATGGTATTTGACATAAGTTTATGATGCAGGAGGATACACAAACTCTCCAAATGTTTGGAAGAATAACCAAACGGAGGAGGACACAAATCTATGTAGAAAGAACAACTTCCTAAGGTCAGGTTAAATCCCAAAGCTTGACGAACAAACATAAGGATGTGCTTTGTCCAAGGGCGACTCATTGTGCTACCAACAAAAAAAAATACTTTTCCCTTCCTCTTTTTGGGCTATATTTGATTATTTTGTCTTTTTCAATAATTTTGGAAATCTTGAAAAAGAATAAAAGAATGCTACATTACAAAGGAGGATCGGGTGTCGCAGACATACTAGTTCCAAACACAAGGAACATATGGATGCTCAGAGAAAAAGGATATATGCAGAAAAAGGACACTCGAGAAAAATCCTCTGTGGTCTAAGGTGTCAAGACACAAAGGCAAAGTGTTATAGGGCTTGCGTATGAGGCATACTTCAGATGGTTCAGTTGAGGGCAACATGGAGCCGACATTAGGCCAAAGACGCAGGTATGCAAATTAGATTAATAAAACACAATGGTAACGTCCTTTGATGTGGCTTTAATGAGCCCAGAGAAGGTAAACTCGACGGTTTTTCATATTTAGAGAGTCTGAAAAAGCATAAAAGGAGACTCCACTAGGGTACCTTTTTCGAAGGTAGTCTAATCAGTTCTAAAAAAGGGGTAAACTAGCACCAAAAATACGTCTATTAAAAACCATTTTAACGAGTGTGATAAAGACAAGATCACTCGACAATTTTTTCATATTTAAGGAGTCTGATTTTTTTTTAACAATGGACACCGTATGGGATGTTCTTCTAGACCATTTTAATGAGTGTGAAGGAACAAGGTCACTCGACGATCTTTTCAATTTTAGGGAGTCTGAAAAGAGCTTAACTATGGACTCTGTGGGGGTTCCTTTTTCATAAATTTAGTCCCTCAGGCCCAAAAAAGGGTTAAAATCATACCTGAGAATACTCTTCTAGGGAACCGAAGCTCCTAGAGTGTTCGTACAATTAACCATCCAGATCGAAAAAGAGGTAAACTACCACTAGATAGACGTGCCTTCAAATTTCAGTTTAGTGAGCGTGAAGGGCGACAAGATCGCTTGGCAATCTTTTCATGTTTAGAGGGTCTAAAAAGGGATTAAAAGAAGACCCGTGGGGGCTACGACTCATGTATGAAATTGGTTCAGGTAGAGCCCATTTCCAGGCTCAGACCAAGAGTCTCTTCGATAGTCAACTTGGAAAGTCTCCCAAAAGGGAAGAAAACACAAACAACGGTGTAAGTCCTCCCTTGGTATAGAAACCATAGTCATGGCTTCAAGGATAGCTTCATCTGAAGGCAATTCAAAATCCGAGAAATACCGCAAACGAGGGTCGACAGTCCCAAAGGGTGAAGTAAACTGACCATACTCCATATGACGATGGAGGCTCTGGGTAGGACTGACAGAGTCTATCAACGAAGAATCACAAGCATAAGGGCTTGAGGATCTAGAAACAATGAGATCAGACTCAGAAGGAGACTCAAGATCACTTGGACCTAGAGGGGGAAACAAGGGCTCCCATGCCCCCATTGGATAAACCAATGGATCAATTGCTGAGACAAAGTCTCAAGAGGGAAAACATGACTTCATAGGTTCCTACTCAGAAGAAATTGAACATCGAGGATAAGACGCCACATAATTAACCCATGGTGGGGTAGAGTCTACACGAACACTAGGAACATGTAAAGGGGTAGCCTGAAACAATGTCAAATTAGGATGGTGATTATCAGATGCCAGCTGGTCAATAGTGACAATGCTTCCATTGTGAGGGAAATGCATAACCCGGAAGAGCGTAGACACCACAACATTCATAGCATATACACAATCACGCCCGAGAAGCATATTGAAATCTAATGGGCCTTGCACCACTATAATATCGACAAGGACAATTTTCCCACCTAATGAGATAGGCAACTGAGGAAAATCCCCAAATATTCACTAGGACGTCTGTCAAAATACAACAGCTCATGCGAAGCAGACACAAGCTCGGGAGATCCCAAGACTTTCCAAACCGAGGAGGATAAAATACTTGTAGAGGCTCCTTCATCCACAATACATCAATAAATGTTTGTTGAATTAACTTCAACCCTTATTTGAAAAGGTGCGACATAAGGAAGATGAGGCTCAACAAGGTCATTCCAATCAAAGGAAACCATCCTAGGGCTTGAAGGGGGTGTTATCAGAACAAGCGGAATGCCCCCTTGTTCTGAAAGTACTAAACCGGAAATGCTAAAAATATAGTCGGTAGACACATCACTCCCCAAAAGAAGAGTGGGATCATCCAATGACTGCATCAGCGTGATCATTTTGGTAGACTCGACACTCTTCAAGAGAAGAGTGGGATCAACCGAAGACTGCATAAACGTGATCACTTTCTCAACCAAAGGTTGCATAGGCTGCGAGACTAAATGGTCTAAAGGCACCTCACCCCTCAAAAGAGGAGGAGTGGGATCAACCGATGACTGCATCGACATGACCACTTTCTCAACCAATGGATGAATAAGTTGAGAGGAAACCTCAGAAGACTCAGAATCAGAAGAGCTTGCAGACAAGGACCACAATCTTTGTACCTCTGAAATTCCAGGGTACAAATGAGTAAGGTGATCTCCCTTGCAAAGCTTACAAGGGAACTTAGGCTTTCGTCCTATCCATCTAGGTTTCTCAAGAGAATCAATGCCCCCAGCATGACTAGCAGTGGTTGTTCGCACATCTCCAATATGACTTGCAGAGGTTGGTGAGGGGTTGATAACATGACTTGCAAAGGCTACAAACCTATTGCCAGTATGACTAGCAGGGACTGGACTTTTTCCCCCAGCATGAATGGCAGAGGTTGGGTGCTTGCCCCCAGCGTGACTTGTAGAGGTTGGGTGCTGGTCTTCAACATGACTTACAGAGGTTGATGGACTATCTCCAATATGGCTCGCAGAGGTTGGTGATTTATTCTTCCTATTGTTCCTCTTTCTATTTCGTTTAGACTTCTGGTTACTAGTAACTGTACTCTCACCAGAGGGGGGAGAAGGAGGAGGAGAAGGCTTTGCCAATGAAGGAACATCAACATGGTGCCCATGAAATAAAGTGCTTAACTGAGAAGTGTCAAGAGCATTTGGGACATTTGGAATGGTGCCCAACCAAACTGGTAGTCCCACATTCAACCCAGGAATGTACAAAGTGGCCATCAAAGGGACACCAACGTTTCCGGAGAAAGGAAAGGCACAAGAATCCCCTTTTGAATGGGTTCCTTGGTTGGTATCATCAGTAACATTTTCCATGAATATCTTATGCACAGGTTCTTCCCTTGCAAGATTGTTCAAGTTCGAAAAAGTCTCACACACTAACTCTAGCGAACCAGTGGTATAAAAACAATGCCTATACAGAGGCGGCTCCATGTTTCTAAGAGGAAGACCAAAAAGTCCTCATGACCGACAGAGTGGGTGGTCTACCACCCTAGGTCAGAGACCCAAAGAAATATATGACTAACTCACTATGGAAAATGAGGGAGCACAGAGCACACACTAAAAAAATTCCTAAAGGAAAATCAAGCAAATGACTAACTAGTAGGAAGAACAGTTACACCAGCCAACACTAGAACAACTTACTGGTGCAAGTGCAACTCAAATACGGAAGCACCCTCCCGGTATACTCTGCAAAGCATGGCCTGATGTCTGCCCTAGGTACTATGGTATACCCCCACGGTCACCTGTGTAAGTCCCTAAAATAAAGGCAACTACGTTGCCAGCGCGCAAACAATCACTAGGCGGGTACAGTCGACAGTCGGGTGGACCGCAATGAGCAGGGTATCAATCCTGAAACCTATCAAGGGTATCAAAAGCAAGTGTTCCGGAAGATGAATAAGGACCTCGAATGGATTTGAGACCCACGAAGCTTTGTGGCAAATGAGATCAACAGAATCCCAAGATAAGCCCTCTATATGTGTTACTCACTACGCTCGGTCCGGCTTTGGAGGGGTTATCTCCACTACCTTTCCTTACACAACTTCATGTTTAGCCCCTGTGTTAGAGGGGGGTCCCAGATAACTTTTACAATACTGGACTTTTAGCACTCCCTAGCACATACTCTTATGTTTGTTTTTTGTAGCCTTGAAGAGTTTCCTCTCCAATCCTAAATCAAGGCTCTAGCCTAGACTAGTTGATTGACCCTACAAACATAAAGTCTAGTTGATTTTAATTAATCGTTAATTTTAGTGGCTGTCTTAAGTCAAAGGGAACAAAAAATGAAACCAGTGATGTATTTTAGAGATGAAAGAGAAAAGCATATAATGAAACTGGAAACAAACTACCTCTTCACAAATTCAACCTTGCACATTCAAACTCTTTAACAAACTTTTCAAACTTTTTTTTTTCTAAGATATTTTAACAGAAAACTCAAAACAAGCTTTCACTCGACTATGAGATACTTATTGTCCTAAGTCAAAACCAAGAACTTATGAAATAAATTTTTTTCCTGATGATTAATGCAAACACCCAACAACTTAACCAAAACCAAGAAATAATATATATATATATATATATATATATATATTGTTTAATGCTTAAAAAGAAAAAAGGGAAAAATGAAAACAAGTAAAGAACAAGAAAATACTTCTGGCCTAAGCGCAGATCACAAAGAGTTACTGACAATAACACACAAGTTGATTGAAGCAGACTCTCACACTTGTATAAAAACCCTATTACAGAAAAACATAGGAAAAAACTTTTAATGAAAAAGAAAGCTATGCTGTAATCAAACCTAAGCTACAGACTGCTATGACAAAGACCCAGACTAGATCAAGAAAATCCCTGAGAGGTGTGACTCTTGACAAGGAAGAGGATGACTGTCTCTTCTAATTTTTTTTTTCTCAACATGTACGCTACTGACAGTTCAATAGCCAACGTATGTACGTAGGTTGTGAAATTTCAGGGCACGTGTGCACACGTGCAGGCCCACTATAGGCCACGTGCACCTCTGTAACTCCTCAAAAAAATGAAAACAAGCAATCAAGCACTGGCAGGGAGCACTGGTACTGAGAACCAGAATCCCTTGAAGACACAAAAACTTACTTTGACAGAAAAAGGTGAAGGGAAACTTTGTTAAAAAAAAGCTAATCTGAGGTTATACCTAGGCTACAGACTGCAACAATAGAGACCAAAACTAGATCCAGAAAACCCCTGAGAAGGATCATTTCTGACAGGGAAGAGGATGACTGCCTCTCTTTAAAAAAAAATTCTGGACTCAGACACGCTACTAATCCTTCAGTAGCCAACATATGTACGCGGGTTGTGTGAAGTCAGGGTACGCATATACGCGTGCAGGCCTTCTACAGGCCATACATGCCTATGTAGCTTCCCAGAAAAGAAAAAATAGTCAAGCGAAGAAAGCAGGGAGTATTGGTATGGAAGACCAGAATCCCTACTAGCTCAGACTCTTGTAGAAACTCGGAAAAAAGGTAATAAAATCAATTTAAAAAACCCAAAAAGTATCCCCAAAAACCCTATATATCTCCCCAATATGGTCACCAATTCTGTTGTGGGCGGGAAATCTCCCTACGGACTAGCATTACGGGTTCTGTAATGCATGCAAAAATGACCTAAAGTCTCCTACTTTTTACCATCATCCCAATCATAAACCCCATTATTCATATGGTTAAAAAGATCAAGTTACTGTAACTTAGTTTTCGTGTTTGATGTCCATCCTTTAACGTTCGGTCTCTCCTTGACTACAAATCTCCTCTCAAAGCTGATCTGCATTCATAAATAGACAAACAAAGAACTCCAAACATGCATATGATCTATGAACTAATGGGTTAGAGATTCTATCAAAATATAATCAATATTAAACATTAAAAACCTCATATGGCGGGACGAGAAAAGTACTTCTTTCATTAATCTCACAGGAGTAACTTACAATAGTGAGATTGGCCACTGCTCCTTGAATCTGGTCCTGGGTTCCTCTTCAACTGTGCTCCAACTTCTTTTGTATATGCTTCTCTTCATACAATGGTTGAAAAAGGTTGGGGCAAAGGGAATGAAAAATCGGGCAGAGTTTCTTTATAATTATTTTCCTCCTTCTAATGGGACCCCTACCCCTTCTTTTATAGGCTAGAAAGGGCTAGGTATTTGGTCGAGTGACCGGCTATAGGCGGTCAAACGGTCTAGGTAACTTACCCAAAACTGTGAGTTCCGTCTACAACTTTCAATTTCTCATGATTTTGTAAGTATACGCGGGCTGTAGTGGGTCAACTAGCGTATACACACGTGCAGTAGTGGAGAAGAGTGCGTGTGCCTTGAAAAAGGGTGTTTTTAAGAAGAGTTGTTCAGTAGTGGCTTGGAAAAAATGGAAAATGAGGTGGCTTGATGCCAAGTATGCATGTCTGGTGCAAATTAGGGTTATAACACAGGGGGGAATTTTTTTTCTGGAAGAGTAAGTACTCTTTGCACTGTTGTAAGGGGAATTTATCTTATAGAATGTTAACTATATGTTGAATCAACAAAAGATGACTCTTTATTCTTGTAACCATTCGGATCACTGTTGCCAGTTTTGGGGATTTAATAAAGGGACTATTCAGTCCTTGTTTATTTTATGTCTTAATGATTACGAATTATCTTTTCCAACACTGTTGTTAAACTAAAATAATTTATGCTTGTTTTAAAATCACCGCTAAGCTATCTTGTAGGATTGGACAGAGATGGATTTAGGGTTGAATAATGTATTTGAGCATGTGTTATTACATTGAGTTGCATAACTATCTATCAACTTAGTGTTGTATTCATTTTGGTATTATTCTTGTCATTATATTTGGACTGTTCCTGTATCTTGACATGATCTATTAGCTTAAATGAATTTCCATTTGAATTTAGATATGTGTACAACAAAGATCTGATAATTGTTTATTAGATAATTGTTTGTACATATTTGTTTAAACGAGTGGCAGATCCTAGAACTATTTCTTTGATTTGCTAACTCCATTTTATTCTAAGTTCAATGTTGGTTCATATTTCATTATCTTTCTCTTGACCAGGAAGAGATCTTTATAACTCCCTGATTAAGATAGATTATAATTTACTTTTGTTGTATGCATCTTAAATTAGATTGCATTTAGGAAACATTTGTAAAAGTCTCCTTTCGTAGGAGAAACCATTTGGGTGGCTTGGTTGAGCCCTCATTTCAACTTACTCATTTAGTTTAGGTTTAATTAATTTTATTAGATTAGCTTTTTAGATTAAGTTAGTTGTAAATAAGAGTAATTGGACCACAAACCCAATTAGAATCACCATCCAAAATGGATAAGGGTCTAATTGGGACCCTAATTGAGTGATTTCCCTTAATGTTGAACAAGGTCAATTATGGACATCAACATTTTTGACACTAGAAGGAGGGCCACCAAAGAGTGGGCATGACAAGTTCATCATTTTTGAGCTGTTGGTTTTAATTATTCCATTTTTATTCAATGGATTCTTCTAAACTTCCTATTTGGAGTTGTATCTTTGGTCAAGCATCTTCAAGTACTCCAACGAAGGTAGTTAGATACTTATAAAAAATAAAGTTTAATGGTGAGTCTAATTTTTCTGCATTTGATCACATTTTTCAATTTATTTTAAATTGCAAAAATTATGATATTGATGAAAGTATCATGTGTTGGATTTTTACTCTTACACTTACAAGCCAGGCCAAAGATTGGTGTCTATCATTGCCAGTTGCCTCTGTAGATAGCTGGGATGAATTTGCTGGAATATTCCTTCATGCTTTTCAAGAATATGATTATGACAAGGTATGTTATGAACTTGAAACTCTTCGTAGATTCCAAGGTGAATCTTTTGAAGATTTCCGTACCGAATTTAAATTAATTTGTTTATAATTCCAATCTGAAGATTTACCTTCTTAGTTTGAATTAATAGGATGGTTTAAACATTCTTTTTCTTCCTTGTATTAATCACAATGAGCAAGAATATACTATTTTCCTTAATATATTCACTATTGTTGATGAACCTGTTGTTGATTATGTTCAAACTGAAAATATGGAAATCATGAATGAACAATCTTAGGAAAACATGAATACATACGATAAAATTAATACTGATCTTGAAGTTGTTCTAAATTATGATAATTATGCTAATGTAGAAAATCGACAATCATGAATTCGAATTGCAAATATCAGCAATAATGATTCAATTAATTACATGCTTCCTACAACAACTATTTCTCAGTTTTATGATGCCATCAATAACCCTCAACCATATGTTTAAGATATTATTTTTTAGGAATTTATATTCCATATAACATACGACATTCCTGAAATTATTTCAAATAATAAGGAATCTGATCTATGTGCTAAAAATAGTGATGAAGAAATAGAATCGAGAACTCAAGAAACGATTTATGATTCTAAATATAGGGAGACATTTCATCTCATCTGTTTGAATAGTCATTATTCACCATACCCTGATCTTTTTGCTAATCATAATTCATTTGACGATCATTTAAAAGTCTCTCTGCACTCAAATGCTTTTCTAGAAAACATGGGAGCTATCATAAATTTAATAAATGACGAACTACCTGTCATTTTTAATCAGAGTAATCAATTATTAAATGATTATTCTTTCAACAACTATGAGATCTTTTTTTTTTTTGCAAGGAAAAAAAGCGTAATTTTATTTCATCATTGTGAACAAAATTACATTTTGTATATACACCTCTTGGTGTATTCTGTTACATTAGAGTCTATAGTTGATTGCTATCTTTTGCATTTCGAAAATGCTTCTTCATTTTGTAACTTCCACAAAAAACTCCCGTTTCTTTAGATTTTATGTACACAGGTGCTGTTGTATGTACTTCGTCCGGTCCTCATTAAAGAATTTTTTTTGCAAATATCATTGCAAAAAGGATGCAAAAAAACTTTTGATGTTGTATGTTGTTTAATCCAAAAAGGGTTGATGCATACATTCATATGCTTGATCATTTTGATATTCGATTACTTTCCATTGGCCCATAGCCAAATTAATCCCCTCTTTCGACCGTTGGTCCACTTCTTTATTATTTCCCCTATAGACATGTTGACAAACAAAAGTGTCAAAAGAGGTCTATAAACTATCAATGTCTTCCACTAAGGCAAAATGTCTTGTGTTTAAGCATCTTTGGGTGCCTTTTATCTAGTTTATGACATTTAAGGAGTCCCCATAAACTTTTAAAGAGTGACAACCCTTTTCAATGGCGAAGGCAATGAGTAGTTTAAGGCTCAAAATTTCTACAAAGTTGTTTGTCCCTGGCCCAATACCAAAGGTCATAGTAAAGTAGTGTGAAGTTTAAAGAAAGAGGAGTCCTCCTCCTCCACAATTGTTTTGTTGAGAAGCTCCATCGAAAAATCCCCAGGGGGAAGAATTGTTGATCCCTATCTTTTGTGGCTATCTAGAAGTGAGTCTAGGGTTCTGTGAGGGAAAGGAGGACAATAGAGATACACTTTTGGCTGTTGTGATTTTTGGAGACGAAGGGACTCCCTTGAAGATGAAACAATTACGAGCGAGCCAAACACCCCAGATGACCAATAAAGGAAGTTCTCTTATTCGTTTGAAAGCTCTTGTTTTCCACCAAGATACCCAAGAGTGTTCCAAATCCCGACCTTCCCAAACACATTGCAAATCTATTAGTTTGGAGACTTTAGTCCAAAATTTGGTAATAAAACTACACTTTAGAAAGAGGTGTAAAGTATTCTCTCCTTCAGATTTGCAAAGAGGGCACTAGCCAGGGCCAAATAAATTTCTCTTCTGAAGGTTATCCC
>JZKD02S2037698.1:29902-46630 GCA_000966675.3 Picea glauca | reverse complement strand
CACAATGAATGAATATAATATATGTTGGTTTTCCCAGTTTGGGTTTCTAGGGGAAAAATCTCTGTGTAATGTTTGTATTTGCCATTGTATATTTTTTGTTCTTTTCTGAATATCTTTTTATAGTAGACATTTTACAAGGTTAAAATTTACATTTGGTATCAGAGATTTATTGGCTTCAGGGGGATTCCTTTGTGGTCAAGGGTTTGGCTCAAGATTGTGATAAGCCTTGTTAAAATGCGAGATCTGCGGTATTTTTTTCATGTGAAAAGAAATGGCAAGCAATTCAAAGATGGAGATTGAGAAGTTTAATGGGAAAATATTTGAGCTGTGGAAGCTCAAGATGGAAGATCTTTTGGTAGATAGATATTAGTGGATTGTGGTAGATCCGGGTACTGCACCTACAAGAACTTCTGCAGCTGATTGGAAAAATTTGGATCGGAAGGCAAAGATAACAATCCAACTATGTCTCTCTGATTAATTATTACTGAATGTGTCAGAGGAAGCTACAACCAAGGATTTATGGGAAAAGTTGGGGAAGTTGTATCAATCTAAGTCCCCGATAAATAAACTATTCCTAAGAAAGAAGCTGTATAACTTGAGAATGAGAGATGGAGACTCAGTGGGAGAGCATTTGAATGCCTTCAATACTATGGTAAGTCAGTTAGTATCTATTGAGATTGAAATTTCAGATAAAGATAAATACATATCAATTTGTTTTGTTCTTTACTAGACTCGTGGGATAGTCTAGTTGTGTCCATAGGTAGTAATACAACTTCTTTGAAGTTTGAAGAAGTGGTATCATTCTTGTTGTTGAAGGAGATGAGACGAAAGAATATGGAAGGACATAGCAAAGACGCATTATTTGCAAGAGGACATTCCTAGGAAAGAAATAGATCTAATTTCTCAAGTGGGAGATATATTTCTAAGGGTAGATCTAAATCTCCTAGAAAGTTTGTAAAGTTATGTTGGAGGTGTGGAAAAGAAGGGCACTACAAGAAGTAGTGTAGATCCAAAGTTTACAAAAAGAAGGTATCTGAAGAATCTTCTTCTACATAAGAAATGACCTCCAAGGACGAAGGAGGGGATGTGTAATTGGCCTCTTCAATAACACATGTATATCATGATGCATGGTTGATTGACTCTGGTGCATCCTTTCATATGACTCCCCACAGGGAGCGGTTCTGCAAATATGAAAAGTATTATAGAGGTAATGTTTTCTTAGGTAATGATTCGACAACCAGAATCATAGGAAGAGGAAGGGTCAATTTGAGACTCATATATGGAAGGATTAGAACACTGCCTGGTGTTCTACACATCCCAGGTATGGACAGAAATTTGATTTTTGTAAGAAAAATGGAGGATGCAGGGGTAAAAACAATTTTTGAAAAGAGAACTTGCAGTATGGTTCGAGGAGCAATGGTGTTGATGAAGGGATTTTTGTTTGGAACTCTATATAAGTTACTAGGAAGCACTATTAGTGATGGGTGTAATAGATCCATTGTTCCTGATATTGGAGTTGAAGAAGAAAGAACTCCTACAGTCTCTAGAGAAAAGGTTATGTTGTGGCATCAAAGACTAGGGCATATCGGAGAGAAGGGTCTTCAACTACTACATGGTAAAGGTATGGTTGAAGGTATGTCTAACTACTCTCTGGATCAGGGGTGATTTTAAGGATGGAAATTTATTTTAAAATGTAGAAATCTTGGCGAATCTTACTAATCCTTCATATGTCAACTATAAATCTTTGGCGATATTTTTGTAAAAATATTCAAATTTCTAATTATTTTATATAGTTTTTATAAAAGTTTGGCGATTTTTAAAGTAAAATCATTTTATCCTATAGAATTTGGTTGAATCATTTTTAAAATAGCGAATCTCATTTTTGGAAAAACCATGGAAAGTTAGCCCATGAGCGAAATTTAGCCCCTAAAATCATCCTTGCTCTGGATTTTGATTTATGTGAACATTGTCTATATGGGAAGCAGAATCGGGTAAGATTCCCCTCTGATACAACGAGGGTAGAAGGAATTTTACAACTAGTTCATAGTGATGTTTTTGGACCTGTGTCGGTCCCATCATTAGGAAAATCTATGTACTATGTCTCATTTATAGATGACTTCTCAAGGAAAACTTGGATATATTTCCTCAGGAAGAAATCTGAATTCTTTGACAAGTTTAAAGAGTTTAAGGCTCTTGTTGAGAATCAAACAGAGAAAATAATTAAGGTGTTGAGAACAGATAATGGCAGAGAGTTCTATGGGAATGAATTTAAAGAATTATGTAAGAAGTGAGGTATAGAAAGGCATAAGGGTACTCCATATACACCTCAATAGAATGGATTTGGAGAAAGGATGAACAGGACGCTGATGGAAAAAACAAGGTGCATGCTCAGTGGTGTCGGGTTACGGCAAGAATTCTGGGCAGAGGCAGTGGGTACTATATGTTATCTCATCAATAGATCACCCTCATCAGCGTTGGGTGACAAGACTCCACAAGAGGTATGGATTGGTAAGGAACCTTCTCCCACATATCTTAATGTATTTGGATACGATGCATAATTCCATGTTCCAAAGGAAAACAGGAGTAAGTTGGATAAGAAGGCTGAAAAAATGTATCTTTATTGGATATAAAGATGGTATCAAAGGTTATAAGCTTTGGAACCCAGAAACTAAGAAGGTAGTGTATAGTCGAGATGTGGTATTTAGAGAAAAGAAGGATGTTGTTAAACAGGAAGTCCTACCAAGTAAGGAAGAACTAGAGAAGATAGAGTTTGATTTAAAGGATGATGAAGAAGACTCTACAGAAGAACATGAATTAGAATAAGGAGATCATCATACTCCAGTATTGACGAGATCGGATCAAGAAAGAAGGCTACCGGAAAGGTATAGTCCATATGATTTTTATTAAAAAAATTATTTGTCTATTACTGATGATGATCCTAGAACGGCCAGGGAGGTAGTGGATTCAGATAATGGAAATCTCTGGAAAAGTGCCATGGAAGAAGAAATGGCATCTTTGGATAAGAATGAGGCTTGGGATCTAGTGGAGTTGCCAACTGGAAGAAATCCCATTGGCAGAAAATGCGTATTTAAAAAGAGGTTGAATGTAGAAGGAAAAGTGGAGAAATAGAAAGTTCGGTTAGTAAGAAAGGGTTATTCCCAGGTTGAGGGAATTGATTTTGGTGAGATTTTTTCTCTTGTTGCAAAGCTAACCTCTATAGGATTTATGTTATATGTTGCTACTGCATTTGATTTTGAAGTAGAAAAAATGGATGTCGAGATAACATTCCTGCATGGGGATCTTGAAGAAGAAATATTTATGAAGCAGCCAGAAGGTTATGTTGTGAAAGGAAAGAATAAGCTGGTATGCAAGCTGAAAAATTCCCTGTGTGGTTTAAAACAATAACCAGGGATGTGGTATTAAAAATTTGATACTTATATGTTGGGACTTGGCTTGAGAAGAAGCAAAGAGGATCACTGTGTGTATTCTAAATTAATTGGTAATCATTTGATTTATCTGGTCTTGTATGTGGATGACATGTTGTTGATAGGAAACAACAAGGAGATTATCTAGGATGTGAAAACTCAGTTGCCCTCCAAATTCAACATGAAGGATCTTGGCGCTTCAAATTTCATTTTGGGCATGGAAATTAAAAGAGATCGAAAAAAGAGGAAACTCTGGTTGAATCAAAGAAAATATGTTGAGAGAATATTGCAGAGCTTTAATATACAGGAATGTAAACCGGTCAAGGTTCCTATTCCTGTTGGTGTAAATTTATTTATGGATCAGTGTCCCAAGAAACATGAAGAAGAGGAGGACATGTATCATGTTCCATATGAGAGTGCATTTGGCAGTTTGATGTATGCAATGGTCTGTACTATACCGAAGCACATGCAGTGGGAGTTTTGAGCAGGAATATGTCAAATCCAAGGAAGGATCATTGGACAACAGTAAAAAGGGTTTTCAAGTATTTACGTGGCACTGCTAGCTATGGATTGTGCTATGAAGGAAGACCAGGATTGGACAGAGTGGTCTATATACATGGCTTTGTGGATGTAGACTAGACTGGAGATTTGGATCGTAGGAGATCTACAAGCGGGTATGTGTTTAACTTGTTTGGAGGAGTAATAAGTTGGAGGAGCAAAAGACAGGTTGTAGTGGCACTTTCAACTATAGAATATGAATACATGGAAGACACTCATGCAAGTAAGGAAGCAGTATGGTTACAAAGATTGTGTTTAGGTATTGGGTTGGTACAACAAGCTGTAAGGATAGAGTGTGACAGTCAGAGTGCAATTTTTCTAGCAAAGAAAACTCCTTATCATTCAAAGACAAAGAACATTGATGTTCAATATCACTTTGTTAGAGACATGATTCAAGAAAAGAAAGTATCATTGATGAAGGTGGACACTTTGAAGAATGTTGCAGACTCATTGAGAAAATCTGTGAGCACTAAGAAGTTCTCTTGGTGTAGAGGATCCATGGGCATTGTTGCCCTAGATTTTTGACTATATAACCTCGTAACCCGTTGTATGCAAAGAAAACAACAAGTGGGAGAATGTTGGGTATGTGTTATATTCTTTGCACGAGGGTTAGAGGGGGGGCCACTAGGCCCCCCCTGTGTGGGGGTCAAGGGGTAGCGCCCCTGAAAAAAAAAATCTACCTTGGGAAACATGACACCTACCTCAGGAAATGTGTCATGTATTTAGGTGGTTTTTTTGGCACATGGTTTTTGCCTATGGTTTTCTATCTCCAGTTAAGGAATTATGGTTTTTGGACTAATCCAGGTTATTAGGTTAGGGTTTTGGATGTCGCTGGCTCCTATATGTATATTGTATTGTAAACATTGTAACACAATGAATGAATATAATATATGCTAGTTTTCCCAATTTGGGTTTCCAAGGGAACAATCTTTGTGTAATGTTTGTATTTTCCATTTTATCTTTTCTGTTCTTTTCTGAATATCTTTTTACAGTAGACATTGTACAAGGTTAGAATTTATAGTGAATTGGGTGGATACAAGTCATGGATAGGCTTGATGGCATGTGAACTAAGAAATTATTAATCATATATAGGATTGATGGCATGTGAACTAAGAAATTACAATTCATGCACAAGTTCCATACTCAATTATGAGATTTGTCAACAGGGATGATTTTAGGGGTTAAATTTCACTCATGGGCTAATTTTCCATGTTTTTTCCAAAAATGAGATTCGTTATTTTAAAAATGATTCGCCCAAATTCTATAGGATAAAATTATTTTACCTTAAAAATAGCCAAAAGTTTATAAAAACTATATAAAATACTTAGAAATTTGAATATTTTTACAATAATATCGCCAAACATTTATAGTTGACATATGAAGGATTAGTAAGATTCACCAAGGTTTCTACATTTTAAAATAAATTTCCATCCTTAAAATCATCCCTGTTTGTCAACCTATTATGAACGTTTTCTCTATCATGAGATTTTTTCTCAAGTTCCATGCTCAATTATGAGCCTTTTCCAACTCACCATGAACTTTTTCTCAAATACAGTTTTTTTTCTCAATTATGAAATAATTCTTATTTCATAATTATGAAATTGTGACAAAATAATTATTTCCTTGTGAAATAATTATGAGAAATTTACTCAAGTATGTAATTCTAGTCTAATAACATCTAATAACATGATTGCAAAAACTATGGTGGAAAATACAAGTATAACAAATTCCCCCTAAGGTATGAATTCAAAAGAGGAACTAATGGCTGAAATACATTATGAAAATTCATGGTGATGAGTGGCATAAGGAAGGAGCTTAGAGATCAAGGAACCAATGAGTACTTGCAATTAGTCATCAATAAAGAATATATATATCATCTGTGAGGTAGGAATATGCATGCTCAGAATAAAAACAAAGCGTGGCCACCAAGACAATACACCGTGTATCCATGAAATGAAATGCAAGACCATGGTGATGAAAGAATACACAGTGGATCCATGTCATCAAACAGATCCTAGACAAGAGAACATACAATTTGGATCTATGTCACAATATACATCAAGAAGGCATCATACACCAATAAGAGTTCCCCCATAGTCTTCAAAGCACTAATAATATAGTGATATATTCCATTACAACTTGTGAGGGGTGGCATGAACAGGTGATATGGCCCCAAACCCAAGGTCTTCATCCCAAACCCCGATGGTATGATTCTACATCATGAAAATAAATGAGTTGATTTCAAGAATGGTAGAAATGGTTTAATTAGTATTCATCAATGGATATTGTTATTAGAAGCGATGAAATCCATCAATAACGAAAATGGACCCCAAGGTACCTAGTAGAATCTAGAAAGTGTAAATAGACGATCTAATTTGAAACACATGTAGAATCGATTGATCAAGATTCAATTATGTAAACTCATCGTCGATCGCGAGGAACACTACCACTAAGGACTGCAATATCAAAGGTACTAGTTGGTTTCTAGATCCCTCTCCTAGATAATGTGTTGAATTTGATAGGAAAAGATCCATCGAAGGAGGGCCTTAATGTATCCCCCATCAATCAACACAAAACATACACTGAGAGATTATGTGAAGTGATAGAATCACATAGTACAACTAACATAGGGATGGTTGACTCGAATGGTCAACAGGACAACAAATGGTTGACTCAGGCTAAACTTCTCATGAACATATAATGTGCCATAATGATAACTTGGAAGCATGACTCAAGAGCACCACTGGTATAGTGAAACAACACATGAGGAATTAAAGCATTCTCCATAGTGAATGGAAGAGTAATAGGTCGGAGGAGTAAATGTGACTCATAATGATGGTACGGCTCCTCGGCAAGCTGTAACCCAATTGTAAAAAAATCACTCAAACAGGTGTTACGTTCAAGGGAAACACCACTGACACTGCCACTTTCATGAAGGTAGATCAATGGTAAACACTTCCCCTCCCCCCATTCTTTTTATTTTTTTAGAGTGTCTCCTTCATGTTTTAATGAGGTTGAAAGAGACATAAAAGTGTGCTCATTAGTTTATTTTTCATTAAATTTGTATGAGCCCAAAAAAGAGTTAAAAGTATACTCGAGAGGTGTATTTTTCATGTATTGTTATGAGTCTAAAAAAGAGGTAAAAGTTTACTTGGAATATGTATTTTCATTGTTTAATAATCGCAGAAAAGAGTTAAAAGTGAGTTCATCTAGTGTCTTTTTCATGGTTTAAATTTTTTCTCGTCTGGAGAGAATTAGTGGCTTAGTAACATTCTTCTACATTCTAAGTGTATGGAACCGAGCAAAGAAAAATAAATGAAAACTGGTACTAGCAAGTGAGGTCCACTCTTAGTATTGGTTCTCTCCATGGGTATAGGGTCACAAAACAAAGGAAATCAAATGGAAGTGGCAAGAGTTCAAGTATGACTGCAATGACAGTAAACATGATTGATGAAAACAAAAATGAATGATCCAAGTGGATCTTGGTGGCCATCCACCTTTTCCATTGAATTAATTTTTTCGAGCCTATGGTTTTCATAAACCATGATATTCACCCTTTTGATGGGGAATGTAATGCAACTCCATCTCCATTTGTTAATTAAATCCACCATGTAATGATTTCCTAGTGATCATATGCACATGCCTACAATGTTAATGCACCAGATCCTAATAAAAATCTGCAATTAAGCGCACTTGGGATAGAGTAGCATTGATATGGGGGACCTCCCAAGAAGTCCTAGTGTTTTACATGCCTATGTAATTTTGTAAAATTAGACCAATTTATCCCACATGCATCATGGGAATTATTCTCCTCTCACTCTCTCATGTATAATCAAGGTGATGGAGGTCGTTTGAGCATGCAATGGAGTGTGATGTAATGTTTATTGTGAATGACCCTAGACAACATCTCTTTCACTTAAGACATAAGATACAACCATTCTAGCGAGTTTGTGTTCTACAATATTATGTTATTCATTAATAAAGGTTGGGTTTCACTTTATTTATGTGTTCTGTGATATATTTTCATTTCTATCTCATTTCATTCTCAATATAATATGGATTAGTGGTATTAGAGTAGTATTATCCTTGTTTCTCAATTCATGTCCCCAATGATGCTAGGGTATAGATAGTTGGATCTCAAGCTATTTTCACTTGAGGACAATTGCTCTCATCATCCCAAGCAACCTCCTATGGTGGAAGAAAATAGAGATGACAGAGTAGGATTTACTTTCAATATTTTTCTTGAGGAATCCCTCATGCAATAAAGTAATGAGACAATGGATAAATTTTCACATATACTTTAGTGACTATCGATGGCGATCAAAGCATCTTTGAAAAGAAACCATTTTGTAGGTGCAACTCCCTTCAAGGTACAAGTCAATTTTTATATCCCCTTGTTTGAAGGACAGATAGATGTAGATGCTATATAAAAATGGTTGAATCTATTATAAGGTTATTACTCTATCAAAAAAAAAAATGAAAGAAAAAAGATCACCTTCATGCTCCTTAAATCCCTTCCCCATGTCATAGCTTAGTGGGAAGGTTACTAGGAGAGGTAAAACACAAATGAATCTGCGCCATTCGGGAGAGAACCCACCTGGGAATCCTTTATGAATGCTCCAAAGGAGGATTTATACTGTTTTGGAAACTATGATGACTAGTACATGAGATGGACAACTCTACGTCAAGGAAGAGACCAAAAGGTGTTGGAGTACACTAACATATTCCATACCTTACACTCAAAATTGGGTATGAGAGACTCTGAGAGGCACCTGTTTATAAATTACCTCAGTGCCCTACATAGCTACATAAAAATGTAGATGGATTTCTTGGAAATATCCTCATTGGGAATTGCTTATCGGTTTGTAGTCAAAATAGAGAAAAAAATTCAAGTTGTGGATTAAGCAGGAATTTTGGTTTGATAATATACCACAATAGAAGCATGGAAATGTAAACCCTAACTCATAGAATGAAGGAAAAATAAAGGAGAGTCAATCTCAAGAAAATCAGTCCAATCCTCTTGCTAAGAAGGGTGATGGGAAGTCTAAGAAGGGCATCAAAAAGTGGTGTGAGTTCCAAAAAATCCCCTAGAAAAACACCAATGAGAGTCACTCAAAATAGTCATTGTTGGTTAAGCTCAAAGAAAAAAAATTAGAACTTGAATCAGACTATGATTTAGAGAACATTAAAGTGAAAAAAATCATCGATGTAGAACCCACTGCTACCATCGTGGCCACAACAATCCAACCAAAAGAACAATAGGATCATGAGGATGGGGAGCACCTCTTCAATTAAAAAATGTGGTTGAAGGGAAATATATTGCATTTCATTGTTGATAGTGGGATTCAGAATAACTTGATCTTTTTTGAGGTGATCAAAAGAATGAAATTTTTGACAATGCCACACCCCCAGCAATGTTTCCTATCCTATGGAATCAAACCCTTCAAAGATGAGGTATTGTGTTATGTTCACTTACTGGAAGTTTGTGATGTCCTTTTAGGAAAATAATATCTGTGGAAACATCAAAATATTTATGAATCTCATCACTATAGTGTCATTGTTACTATGTCGGGTTAACTCTACATAATACCATAGGTAGTTATGAGTACTACCATTTCATTTATCTAGACAAAATAGTGTCACAAAGAAATCTCTCAGACCACAAATTTTTCACTCCTCACAATTTGTTCAGAAGGTGAATAGAAGGTTTTTGTGACCACCATGGCCTCAAACCAAGACCTTTCTATACAATAGAATTTTTCACCTACGGGGGTGCCTTTTCACTACCAAGTCAAGCATTCCATTGACTTGGTGCTCAATGCTCCCTTACCCAATGGTCCAATCTATAGATACTCCCTTCCATAGACTGAGAGTATTCCATATGTTAAACATATATATAATAGATCCCTTCATATCTCTATTGGACATGACCCTTTTTAGGTGTTATTGGGGTTCCATCCCTCATTGATATAACTATTCCTATTGCATCTTCATTAATAGAGTCCTCCCACACTCAGACCAATGAATATCATGAAACCATATTTGTTGAATAGATCCAATGCTTCAAACAATAGGTTCATGACATCCTTCAATAGGATAATTCCATGTAGAAGCAGGACAACTGCTTTAGCAAGTCAAGTAGCTCACCAATATTCAAATTTAGAAAAAGTTTCCCCATATCCCAAGGGAACTTGATGAAATGGTAACATTGATTCATAAGGGGGGGTCACTGATCCAGGTGGATCTCGGTAGCCATCCACCTTTTCCACTGAATTGATGTTTTTGAGCCTATGGTTTTGATAAACCACGATATTCACCCTTTGGATGGTGAATGTAATGTAATTCCATCTCCATTTGTTAATTACAACCATCATGTAATGATTTCCTAGAAGTATTATGTACATGCCTAAAACATTATTGCACCGAATAATATTAGAACTCTACAGTTAATAAGACTTACACTAGAGTAGTGCTAGGATGGGGGACCTCCTGAGAAGTCCTAGTATTTTACATTTCTATGGAATGTTGTAAACTTATACCAATTTATCCCACATTCATCATGGGAATTATTCTCCTCTCACTCTCTCATATATAATCAAGGTGAAGTATGTCCTTTGAGCATGCAATGGAGTGTGATGTAATTCTTATTTTGAATGAGCGTAGCCAACATCTCTTTCTCTTAAGATATAAGTTACCACCATTATAGATAGTTTGTGTTCTACATTATTATGTTATTCATTAATAGAAGTTAGGTTTCACTTTATTTGTGTTTTCTATGTTATATTTTCATTTGTATCTCATTTTTTTCTCACTATAATTTGAATCAACACATCAGTAGGAATTGGTACATGATAATCAAATTCATATGAGATTGTAAAGTAACATAAAAAGACGAGAACACCCTCAGGATATGGACATAATATAAATGAAGAGAGAATAATGAGGCTCATCTTTGAGTCATGGCACATCTACAAGAGGGATCCTGGGCCTACAAGTAATCTCAGCATGAACACCAAATGAAAATATATGTGATGACTAGGGCTCCTATGAAGGGTAGGCACTACCATTCAAGTGACACCGTGCAAAATTGGAGTGGCTAATGTCGCAACCTTAAAGGATCAAACCTAAGGCATTGCAACAATATAATGGAAGATTAATAATGCAAACAATGGTATTTCAAGGGAAACCCTATGACTATATGCTATTTGGAAACATGTACCTCATGTTCCTTGGATGTTTCCATGAAAATATTGCACAAAATGTCATCAAGACATGTAAATCACATCCAAAAATACTAGACTCGAGTTTAAAATGCATAGTGAAATCTAAAAAAAAACAATTTTATTTCTAACTTTTGGATATGATAGATGCAAAGAAAAATCACTGACACCACACACCTATGTACAAGGAACTACACATCCTGACCATTTACAAAAAGTAGATCCCATTTCTAGGCTCAGGCTAAGGATCATTTTCATAGTTGATGAACTCATGCGTCGTTGTCAGCATCACGTGGAACACCATGTCAGGGCCATTCCATATAGTAACAAATTTCTGGAATAAAAAATAATCATCGTGAGTGGTTTCATTAGCTATGGTATATCCTTGATGATTCCCATCAATACTTGGAAGAGGGACAAAATAAAAATCTTTGACAAAGGGGGAAGTAGATAATTCCATGGCAAGTGAAAATATAAACAAGGTGGAAAAGGGTCAATACTGGGAGGTATATTGGATGCTATAAACAATGCCCCTAGTCTTGGATCAAGACTCATCATGGTAAATCTCATTGGTTCTAAATCAGAAAAAATATTATCGATGAGTCACCTCATTTTTGGGCTTATCTAGGGAAGCCATGACATCCAGGATGGCCTCATATGAAGGCAACACAATATCTAGGAAATCATGTGAACTCAGAGAGTTAACAACCCATGTAGGAGGAGTAGGAAGATCACACTTCATATGAGGATGGAGTTGTTGACCAGTATCATCTAATGATGATGAGATTATCAAGGAGGAAATCTCAACTTCTATGAGTGATATGTTATCTCTATGAGACTCGACTTCCTTAAGACAAAGAACCACCCAATGATTAAATGACCTAAGAGATTCATTGATAAACGAAGAGATCATATTGATCGGGGAAAAAATTGTAGAAAGAGGTGGTGGGGGAAGGGGAAATGTACCCATCAACGATTCCTTAAATGTCCCCACACCAACACTCATATAATAAATCTAGGAATCAACAGAAAAGGGTACATTAGAACCTATATTGGTTCTAAGGTCTCAGGTACAAAATCCGAGTTGGTTAATGGTGACTATATTTCCTTGGTTAGGAAATTTCAAGACTCTAAATACTGACGATACAAGTACAATCATCTCATAGAACCAGGTTCTCCCAAGTATAAAATTGTACTCCAATGGAGCATCAAGTACCTTCACCTCAATGGAGATAGTCTTGCCACCTAACTCAATGGGGAATGTGAAGATAATACCATGCATATTAAACATGTTTCCATCAAAATCCTTCAACATGGTGTGATGCATATTGATCTTTGGAGAGCCAATGGCTTTCCAACATGACATGGAAATAATGAAAGTCGATGCAACTTCATCAACCATTGTGTAGAAGATGTTTTTCCCAAGTACTCTCACTATGATTTGGAAAGAAATCTGATGGGAAATTATATTATGACCATGTTCCATGTTAAACAAAATCAAAATGGATTTTGAGGGATCAACTCTACCTATGGCATAGAACAAAGTTTTTTTTTTCATCAAGTAGCTTTGGAGGACTTCGAGAGCAGACATGGCACATGGTTCTTGGTCCAAATCTTCCACAATATTGAATTTGTGGGAAACCCATGTGTTTATATTGTGTATCATGTGTCAAATAAGACCCTTTGGGTGGATAATAAATGTGTCAAATGATGGATTCTCTATCTAGAGAGGGTCATCAAGGTAGGAAGAGGAAGTAGGATGTCGATTCGTAGGACCTACCTAAGGGGTATCATAGTTACATGGTAGGATATGTAAATAAATCATATGATCACACATGATGACATTGGTCGTTGAGGATGACCCCTCAAAATTATGGGTAACTTACATCCCCCTTTGTGGAGGGGAAGGATTTGATGCAACCTTTTTTGAGGCTAGGGGGGAAAGGATGAGTCAAAACAACAGGTTCCTAGGGATCCTTTTGTTTGGAAAGGTAGTGATGTATTTCATCCTTCCTAGGACATTGATGAGTGGAATGGTCCAAATTACAAATTATGCAAGGTAACTATATCTTATTCTGTATGGTGCCTCCACCAGTGTTAGTTTGGGCTTGAGGGGGTCCAAGATAAATATTAGAACTTTTCTTCTTGTTCTTGTTCTTTTCCTTCTTCCTCCAGGTTGTTGAGGATTCTTCGGTTCTGTGGATTGCGACAAATTCACTTCAAAGGGTTGAACATGAGCCTCAAAAGTTTGGTTGGTGGGCTTAGTAGCTGGTGGGTTTGAAAAAACTGTGCATTCTACCTAAATAACCAGATAACTAACACATAGATACACTAGAAATAGAACCAACCATGCCATCAACATGGGGTCCTTGGTTTTATATATGAGGATCTATTGACAACCTCAAATCATGTGAGATGATATCGTATAGAGTTACAAAATGAGTATAGATAATATCTAAATGTTGGGAACAAAGGATAGATTTCTCTTCGAAAGAAACCCCTGCCATAGAAACATCCTTGGCTATAGGTGGAAAGAGGGATTTGGTAAACAACTTCATAATTATTTGTTTGGGATATTTTTCTTTTATCATTCTACGCCTTCATCTCCACCCATGAATATGATCATAAATGTGAGGGGGTTTGTCTTGGTGCAAATATGTCAAGAGCCATGTCTCAGTATCATGTTAATGGGAACTTGAAAATGCGTCAAAAATGCCATATACAAGTTTTTAAACTAAAGAGAGAAGCACCTTTAAGTTTTATGTATCACTTTGTGACACCTCCTATCAGGGATCATTAGAAAAGACACGGTCTAATACTATTGTCCATTAAGGAGTTGGACAAAGACCATAGGTGATAAGTCATGATATGCATAGACAGGCCTTCTCCGGGATTACAATTGAACTTCAACATGTCGACTAGTATCCTTTTAGGTATGGATTTCCATAATGGATCATGGAGAATGGGTTCATTTTTCAAACATGATAAACCTGGAAAGTATAACATTGTCAAGAAAGGCAATGGTGTGTTGGCATAGGAAAACAAGGTGGATTACAAAGAATATTAATACCCGAATGAGCCCTGAGGCCCCCCATGTGTGTGTTTCCATATGGATAAGGAGTTCCAAAAGGGTGAGTTCCCCTAGGAATGGAAGCAGTCCTAGGAGCATGACTACTTTCGGGACCAAACATGCCCCCAACGAGATTACCTCTAGGGATAAAAGGACTGAACATTTCCCCAAAAGGATTACCTCCAATAGTGAACGTGGACCCTGCAGGAAAACTGATCCTCTCGCTAAAACTATCCCCATAAAAGTAACTTTATGGAAAAACAAATGGATAAAAAGGTATCCACCCCATTTAGCATAATTTCCCCAAGGGGAAGTACCCCCAGGAATAGTTGTATTACTAGAAGGTCCTCTACTCCCTAGACCAAAAGTTACCCCGAGAACATAGGTAAATAGTGAAGGGATAGAGCTCCCAGGAATTGGTTTACTAACCCAAGGGATGTTAAATCCCCCTGAAACACTGATACCCCGAGACAGATGAGGAACAACCTCCAATCGATTATACATATTCCAACTGAAGTGAAAACTAACATTTGGCATTATCGAGCTGCCTATAGGGATATTGGGGGTGGAAGAAGTTCCACCCCTAGAATGGAATCCAAGGCTATTCCCCCCACTAGACAGATATCCACACATGGGCATCATAATAGACAGTGTGGGAGTGCTAAGGCTAGGTAGAATTGTGGAAGGAAAATTAGATATGGTCGGCATCCCCCAAATGGATACACCTCAAAAAATGGGCATGGACGTTGTAGGTCCAATGGAACTAAGGGATGTAAAGGTGGACATCACTGGGGTGCCCCTTATAATGATTTTTGACAAACTACAAGGCTCGGGAACACTAAATGAAATAATCAGGTCGAACATGTTCTTAGAATGACTATATAAAGAAAATGTTTACTGAAGAACTCCCTAACCTAGACAAGTATGGGGTTGTTAGGACCAATCAAAGGAGGGATAAAATGAGGTGGAGGACTCTCATAGACCACTTCAACCTCAAATGTATCACTCTCCTTGGACGTTCTATCTAAATCTTTGTAATATATGTCTCATGTTTCTCGTTACTTAGTAGGTGGTTATTCCTGGGTGATAAGTGCAAGTCCTCATTTCTAACGAGACCAATGAAGTGGTTGTTCATCCACAATAAACAAAAAATGTTATGAAAAAAATAAAAATTATCCTATGGTCAACATAGACTTGAAATAAAAACGAATGTCCCTAACAAATATAGGCCAACATTCATGAAAACCAATGGATCAGGGTGCCTTACGAAAACCAACCCTCTAAGGGAGTTGAATTCCCCACAATATTGGCTAGTGAAGGTGTCAGAAATAGTTTTGATAATCTATGTGAATCATCCCTAACTGATGGAATTACCCTTTATGAAGGCGTTCTCATTCAGGAGAACTAAAATTATGATTGAAGGTCTACACCAAGTACCATAGGTATATCCCACCTGCAATCACTTTTGTAACTACCTAGGAATGGCCACTAAGGTTACCACTTCACAATCAGTGAGCGATCAAACAGTTGTAGGTATAACAACATGTATGGGTAGGGAAACTAATCCTTACACCTAAAAAGTGTCTCCTCGTAGAGAGGTTTGGCACCTTGAGACCCTCGTACACATAGTAGTCAAAGCATTATAGTAAACACCAAGACAAGTAGAGATGGGTAATCACCCTACTTTGCCCAATGTGACCTTGTTCTTTACTCCTATGTTAGAGGAGGCTCCCGACTCACTGTTTGTGAAAATGGATTTACACACTCTTTAATGAATTGTATGTTTTGTTTTGTGGCATTGGAGAGTTAACTCTCTAATCCTTCACCAAGGCCCTAATTCTATCTATGTTGGTGTTGCTAGCAAGAAAGAGAGTCTGATTAACTTTAGATTACGTATTTTGCTTCTTCATATTTGTTGTTTAGTCAATGGAATGGATGAAAATCAAATGGTGTTTTATACTCTTTCCAAATCCAAATAAGAGAGAAATGCATGCAAGATATGCAATTTTTTCTTTCAATGAACTCTGACTAAGGAAGGGAAGAGAAAAAACTTCCTTTTTAGTTTTACAATGAAAAATATAACCTCAAAAACATGAAAGAAACATGTTGGATAGTCTTCTTCATTTATTTGATTCCGGTAAACTCTGTCTCTAGAGTTTGTTGGTACATGCCTTATGTTCGGATGTTGTGGAATGACATTATCCTTTCGCTTCAATCGAGTTATATCATTTTTCATTTGTCTAATTGTTTGATTCAGTTGTGCTATCTTTGTATCTTGACGATTTATTTGAGCATATTCAAGAGAAAAAATGTTTATTACATTATGGGGTTGTCCTTGGAAAATTCCCCTTCCAATACCTCATTCTTCAATAGCTCTAGATGACGAAGGAGCCTAAGATGACACAGATAAATTTGTCATTTTCTTTCAACTCATCCAAGAATGATTTTAGGATCT